>QJOB01000043.1:0-263890 GCA_004155035.1 Monosporascus sp. 5C6A | reverse complement strand
CCCCCCCCCCCCCCCCCCCCCCTCCCCGGGGGCGCTCTCTTAGACTGCGGCTCACAATTTCCAATAATGAGGCGTCTTGGGGAAGTAGGCCCTGAGCGTTAGATAAATGGGGCAATCACTACACGTTATCACTATACCCTATACCTAAATCCCACAGGATTCATTAGAGATTGGGTTTCCAACTCCAACGAGTATGCCTTGTCTAAAGAAGGATGGCAGGGCAGCCCTTTCGGTACCTATGGTCCCCGAGGAACGGGCCCAAATCAACTGTTTCGTGAAATTTAGCATCTTTGCTCAAATTAGATCCCGTAAGGCGTAAAGGGTGGATCCCTAATGTTATGGGAACAGGCTAGATGTATTATCTACGAAGGCTTGTTATTCCCCCTTGAAAACATTGGCATATCCGACCACAGCGCCCTAGAGGGCTGAAACGAAGAATCGTAAGCGCTGTGAGCCAGGCCTAGACTGCCAAAATACTATGGGCTAGGGCTTGATAACGTGGTCGTAGTAATAACTCTGGCCTCGAGTTTTCAGGAATATGGCTAAATCTGACAGGTCAGGATGCCTTTAAGGAGTTAGGCAGACTCTTGGCTAACGAACGACAAAGTCGCCACTGGCCGATCCGAGGGCCTATCTGCCATCTTAGAACATACTAGTTAAGACCAACAAGACAGTGGCCTAACCGTTGTGGTTCGGTGAAGCTCGATCCACCGCTTGACTTTTCGATAAAGGAGGGTAAGCGGCTAAAGGAACTTTTTCAAGCACCCCTCTTCAAAGCCTTATAGTATATCTTAGGTGATTAATAGCTGCGCTGGTATTATTGAACTCATCAATGGACTTAACTACTTAACCTAGGCGACTTCTTACACTGCTCTATTATACTTGATGTCTTGGATATGATACGGTAATCTGATGGCTAATATTGATTGGTCCGAAGCTAGCGTCGTAGTAATAAGCTAAACCGAAATGGGGATAATAAGCTTTTCTACCGATGTTAATAGATTTACCCTACAGGGTGACTGTTAACGTGTCCTGTGCTTAAATTTAACCATGCGGGCGCAATTCACCGTTTTGAAAACGGTACGCAACCGTTTATCCCAGCATTACAACCATTTCCCTCTGCTAACAGTCGATGCTTTACCATAAGTCGCATTTATTACAAGTTAAAAAGGGTCTATATGGTGATATTAATATCTAACGACTTGCATTCTACCACATAACCTTAATTTTCCGTAATTTAACGTTTTATAAAGTAACGGCTATAAAAACGACCTCATTTAACGATGCAGTCCCAATTTCATGGCGCAAAGGTCACGTGATGAACCTCAATTTGTGGGTCGTGCGTGGTATACAACTCACAGGGGTATTCTTTGTTAGTTACCTCCACGCCCCCACAAGATTTCCTAGACACAGCAAGCAAGTATATACCCGTACATTTTGTATGCAAAAATACCTCCATTTATTCCTCTTGTTATGGCCCAGCAAGCTTGGCTACTCCAAAAAGGGTCGGGGCCTTAGGAGAATTGACTCCGACAGTGGATCTTGGTTACGTGATGGGCTTAAAGAACTTAATAAGTTTCATTAGCTCTAAAAAAGCTTAACGGCTTAAGCCAGTTAAGCCAGGAAGATGGCTTAAAAAGGCTTAAGAGGTTTAAGAAAATCCGGTTACCAAAATAAGGTTTAAACCGGTTTAAGCACCTTAAATTAAAAAAAAAGATATATACGTTTATTATTTTTATAATTTTAAATAACACCAGTTTATAATATAACTTAATTACCTAAATTACCTTTAGTTATTTATTATTACCAAACGTAATTAATTTACTTTTTATTACTTAATTTTTTATAGTACTACTGCTAATATAAACCCGTATAATTAAGTTTAATAATTAATTAATTAACCTAGCTGTTATACGTTACAAACTTTTATTTAATAATATAGTTAAACTTTAAATAATATTCGAATTGCTATCATATTAACTAACGCATAAATAACCGTTATTTCGGAATTTACGGCTTAACAGTTCCAAAATAAAATTAAAAAACTTAAAGTTACCGTTTAGCAACTTACCAATAAAGTAATAACAACTCAGCAATTAAGCCCTCGCAAAATAAAACCTAAGAAACCACAGCTCTATAACGGGAAAAGGAATATTCAAAGTTTTTTAACCTAAACTCGGGTTTATTTTCGTTTTAAAAAACTTACTAATCCAGTTAATTAAATTTTTGCTGTTACCGTTTACCTAAAAAAAAATACCCTTAATTAATTTAAACCTACCATAAAGGACTTTTTGGAAAATGGAAAATCCGACCAGGAAAAAACCACTCGGAAAATTTTTTTTAATTATGTCAACTTTAAAAATAAACTTAAAAGTAATTTTGAAAATCCGGACAAAAAATAAGTTGCGGCCCAGAAAGTCTTCCAATTACGCCAAAAAAAACCAGCTTCCGCATACGTTATAAAGTTTAGGAACCTTATAGCAAAAATAAAATAAACGAACGAAAAAGATAATATTTTAATCGATATATTCTACAAAAGATTAAAAAAAAACATTAAGGATAAAATTATCAAACTTCCGCAATTTACGATATTTAATAAATACATTACAAAAGCAATAAAAATCGACAACCGGCAATTCGAAAAACGACAAAAACGACGAAAATATTTTACTTTACAGGTTAAACATTCCAAGGCTAATTAAGGAAAAAAACGCAAAACACTTTTCACCTTTTATAAAACAACTTTAAAATTTATAAAACTTAACATTATTTAATAACAAAATATAAACTAAATATAGTATTATAATTATAACAAAATGAAACATGTTACCAAATAATACAAATTACCGCTAAAAACCGACAAAAAAATACATTAAGTCCCAGTACTCGAAAAACCCCCAAAAAGTCAAAACGGCAACAAATAAATCAACATAATTCGTATTCGCCACAACGACAAACAAGAAAAAGTTCGACAAAGATTAAAAGCAGCTAAAACCCTTTCACAGGCAATAATCAACAAACAGGCTTAAAAAGCACAGCACGCAAACCTCCACCCTATTAACTACAACCAGTCCCAGTACCCCGTCTACGCAGAAAAAAAACGACGAATTCACAAAAAATTTACCCGTATATAAAAAAAGAATTTCGATTTTTATACCCAAACAAGGTATAACCAAGAAAACCAACAGTAATATCGAAAGTTACAAACCTCCACCACCCAGGAAAAGGTCGACGATGTAGCACCAGTATTAACATAGCCCGAAAACAAAAAATACCCCTAAAGAAACCTTACATATTATTTCAAATAATGTAATTATCAAACCCCAAAAAATTAATTTAAAGGTTTATCAACAAGCATTATCAGAAAGCTATTACCAAAATTTAATTACAACTAACCTTTAAAATAAATTTTCGAAAACGAAAGGTATTACGAAAGGAACTAACAAAATTTACTAATTAAAGCCAACCAATCTCTTATACGGAATGGAAAGTTATAAAAAGATTAAAAAACGACATCTGCGAAATTTTAAACCAATTATACTAGCAAAAGAAAAAAATTCTTCAACTTAAAGTTCAGCTGCGCCGTTAAAAAAACCAAATAAAGCAAGTTCAGAAAATATGTAAATAACTTACCGAACAAATCCAACAGCTTACAAAATCCCCCCCAAAAAAACACCACCTATAAAAAGGCCTTAAAATAACGCGAACCGGAAATAGCAAAAACTTCCCAAAATAACTTTAAATACAACAATAGGAACTAATAATAACCTTGTTACCTTAAAAATATAAATTGGAACATACTGGTATATTGTAATAATAAACTGCGAAACTTTAAGCGCCAACTACATTACCTTAAAATTAATAAATTAACTTAAACTGCCATAAAAAAATAAAAAAGACTTTTATATCGCCGAAAACGCAAAAGGTTAGGTATTTACCTATAATAACGGAAAAATTATTTACGAAATTAATTACCTCAAAATTTTTATTAAAAAACGAATCTAAATAATTAATTTCGATATTGTTCTGTTAAGAAATTACGACATAATTTTAAAAAAGGCATAATTATATCAATATAACCTCTTAATCGATTTAAATATTAACTAAGTAAAATTTACTTTATATTTTATTAACAAAAAAAAACGAATAAAATTTCCACATTCGATCGACAACAGGAAAAACGACGAATATAAGCATAAAAATACGACAGAAACTTTATTACCTAAAGGAACGAAACATAAGAAAAAAAAAGGGCATAACAAACGTATTCGACGTATCATAACCACTATCCAGGCACAGTTTTGCAACATAAACGAAATTTTAAAATATTAACCCGAAAAGCCAAAAAAAACATAACTAATATACCACCACAATATCGCAAATATAAGCAATTGTTTTAAAAAAAAACTTAACATTAAATTACCAGAACATAACAAATAAAATTACAAAATAATACTTAAAAAAAACACCTTACCCAAGTTTTACGCTATTTATAATTTAAATAAAATAAAGTTTTATACCTTACGTACGTACTTAAAAAACAAACTTCAAAAAAAATAAATTTAACAATTTATATTTTCAACCGGTTATCCTATATTTTTCGTACTAAAAAAAAATGGCAAATTACGATTAATAATAAACTATCGACACCTTAACAGCATCATTATTAAAAATAAAATACCTTTATTATTAATTACCGAAATAGAAAATTACCTACAAAAAACCAAATAATTTACCGTTTTAAACTTTAAAAATAAATATAACCTAATTCGAATTAAGCTAAAACATAAATAAAAAACGGCTTTTAAAACAAAATACGGACTGTACGAATATTTAATTATACCAATAAAACTTACGAACGTACTAGCAACTTTTTAACAAATAATTAACTACGTATTTCGAAAATACCTGGATATCTTCGTTATGTATTATTTGGATAACATTTTAATTTTTTCAAAATTAGACAAAGCATATACAGAACATATTTATTAAGTTCTTTAAACTTTACAAAACGTTAATTTATTAATTAACGTAAAAAAAAATCAATTCCATATATAAAAAATAAAATATCTGGGATATATCATTACCTTAGGACATATTAAGATAAACCCTAAAAAAATTACAACAGTTACCAAATAACTAATATTTATTATTATTACGGAAATATAAATATTTATTAAATTCGCCAATTACTACCGGAAATTTATCAAATACTTTAATAAAATCGCAACACCTTTATCTAATTTTACCAAAAAAAAACAAATTCTAGTAAATAACGAAAACAAAAAAAGTTTTCCAACAAATTAAAAATACGATTAGGAATAAACCAGTACTAATCATATACGATCCAAAACGCCCAGTCGAATTAAAAACCGATTTCTTAAACTATATATTAAACACGGTAATCGAATATCGAAATAATTAAAAAATACTTTATCCGATTACTTTTTATTCTTACAAATTTAAAAAAAAAAAACTAAATTATGCCATTGCCGACAAAAAATTTATAATTATCGTTAAAGCTTTTCGAAAATTTAAATATATACTCAAAAAAAACCTTTACCAAACTAAGGTTTACACCAATTACAAAAACCTTACCCGTTTTACCATTACACGAAAACTTACAGAACGATAATTACGTTACGCCGAAAAACTAATAAAATACGATTTCGTTATTATCTACCAAAAAAGCTTTAAAAACGGCAAAACAAATACCCTTAACAAACGACCTAACTTAAAAAAAATTAATTAAGGTTAATTATAGAATTTTCGATATTACCTCAAAAAAACACTTAAAATTACGACAAATCGTAACGATCAAGACAGTACCTCTTAATTTACATCAGAAAATTCAACAATATAACAATAACTTACTTATTAATTAAAAAACAAACAAAATTTAAATACCAGAAAAATATTAACAAAACTTGGTATAAAATATACATCAACATCCATTTCATAAACATTTAGAAATTTACAAAACCTTAAAACGGTTACAATATATTTATTACTTTTTTAAAATAGAAACAATAATATAAAAAGTTAAACGAAAATGTAACGTTTACGTCAAAATTAAAGTTTTACGGCACAAACCATACGGAAAACTATAACCACTTTTAATTTTATAATAACTATAAAACTTAATTACTATAAATTTTATTACTAAACTTCCCTTATCCGAAAATCCAACAACAAAAATACATTACGATAATATTTTCGTAATCGTTAATCGATTTACGAAATTTTCCTATTTCTTACCTTACTACGAAAATACAAACGCAAAATAAATAATATACATTTTTTTCGACATATATTTAACGTATATAAATTACCAACAGAAATTATCTTAAATAAAAATACCACTTTTACTTTTAAATTCTAATAAAGCCTCATAATACAAATCGGCCTAAATCATAAATTATCCAATACATTTAAACCCTAAACAAACGGGCAAACAAAACGGTTAAATTAAACTTTCGAAACCTACCTATAATACTATATTAACTACGAACAAAACAATTAAATTAAAATGCTACCAATAACCCAGTTAACCTATAATTCCAATTACCATAAAAATATCAAAATAATCCCAGTAAATACCAATTTTGGTTTTATACCAAAAATTTACAAAAAAATACGTAACAACGATCCAGTTAATATTAAAGCCATTTTAACGTTAAAATAACTTAAATAATTATACGCAAAAATAAAGACAGAACTCGAATTTATACGCAACCAAATAAAGAAATATTATAACCAAAAAAAGTTAAAAGAACTAACTTTCTTAAAGGAAAACATGGTTTACTTAACTACCAAAAACATCAAAACCAAACGCCCAAATCAAAAATTCGACTTTAAATATATCGGACCATATAAAGTTACTAAGAAAATTTCAGAAAATAACTATAAATTAAAACTACCCCCAAAAGTCAAACTTTATTTAATTTTTTATATTTCCTTACTTAAGTTAACAGTAAATACTATCAAAATTAACATAAAACGAAAAAATAAGGTAAAAAAAAAACATGCCAATATACGAAACAAAGAAAGTTCTAAATATACGTAAAAAAAACGGACTTACTAAATATCTAATTAAGTAAAAAAACTACCCGGATTCCGAAAACACCTGGAAACCCGCCAAAATTTTTATAAACGCCTAACGTTTTTTAAAAAACTTTTACCAATAATACCGGAACCCGTTATAAATATTCCTTAATTTACGTTATCCGGATTTAACCAGTTAATATTACCGGTACCAGGCCAATTAATTAAACCTAAAGCTGCAGCCGACGTAATTATAATAACCGCGGCTTTTAATTATTACTGTTTTTTTTCCAAAAGTTTAAATTCTTCTATAACCTCCATATCCTAGATTTCCTTACGTAACAATTCAACACCCCGTTTTTGCAAGATTTTCTTTTAATTCCAAAAACGAATCAAACGACCGAATAATTTTTGGAAATATTTCTGAAGATCGTTAAAACTTTGTTATACCCGTAACAGTTTTTCCTTAATAAAACGTTCCTGCAAACCCAAACGGTTTTTTTCGGTTACCAGGTTTTAATATTTAACCTTAAAAAAATTATAAAAAATTATAAAAATTACCGTATTTAACGTAACGCGCATATTTGTTAAAATTAAAGTAAGCCTTGCAGGTTTTCCGTTTAAACTTGCAACGAAAACAAAAAGTATTCGATAATATATCAAAACCTAAACAGTTAATACGTTTCGATAACGTAAAAACGTTTTAACGCTTGCGAAATCTTTTTTTTTAATACCGTTAATTATGGCGAAAAATGAAACGTAAAAAGAAAATTACTTACCGAAAACGACAAACAAACAAATTAATTTTTAAAGGCAAAAACTTTAAAAGGAAAGAAATCGTATTATAACCTAACAAGCTTAATTACTTCAAAAAAGTCGGGACCTTAAAAAAATTAACTCCGACAGTAAATCTTGGTTACATAATAAGCTTAAAAAACTTAATAAGTTTTATTAACTCCAAAAAACTTAACGGCTTAAGCCAATTAAACCAGGAAAATAACTTAAAAAGGTTCAAGGGGCTTAAGAAAATCCGGTTACTAAAATAAAGTTTAAGCCGGTTTAAATACCTTAAGCCAGAAAAAGGATATATACGCTTATTATTTCCATAATCTTAAATAACACCAGTTTGTAATACAACTTAATTATCCAAATTACCCTTAATTATCTGCTATTACTAAACGTAACTAATTTACTTTTTATTGCTTAATTTCTCACAATACCACTACCAACATAAACCCGTACAACTAAATTTAATAGTTAGTTAACTAGCCCAGCCGTTACACCTCTGCTATATCCTACCACTTTCAAAGCAGCCTGGAACGTTTTATCTTATCTTACTTCTTAAAGGATTCAACAGCTGTAATTAATGGCGATATTTCGCGAAGGTAATATTTTTTATACACATACCGGAACCGGGTTTTTGGTATATTAAAAATTACGGAAAGTTTTTAATTTAAAGTTAATATTGCTATTAATACATTAATAAAACGCTTTTTATAAGTTGCTATAACGAACTTACAGATATGTAAAAACAGGTAATTTTCTATACAAATTCTATAGAAGTCTACTTGCTAGCCCATATTGGGAAACAGGCGGGGCGGTGGAGGTAACTAACAAAGAATACCCCTGTGAGTTGTAGAGGACGCCATTTTTGGATCCCAAAACCTCCAAGTCTTGGAGGCTTCTATACCAAGTAGGCATCATTTATATGCACAATCTTTTACGCATTGACCTCCATCGTTTTCTATCGGTGGCATTCTGCCCAAGTGCAGCTTATCGTTAAGTCCAAGCTGGCCGTCCATACGGCAGCTGCCGAAGTAACGAGTAGGATACTTGGGTCAGTGGGAGCTGCCAATGCCCGCCTTCAAGACAGCAGAGGAAGAAGCTCGACACCTACGTTATGCGAGGCAAAAAATGGGCTCGACTCGTTGACGAGCTGCGATTCGGGATCCTTCTTATGAATGCCTGTTAGGCTTTTCCTCCCTGGAGATACAGAGTATTTACTAATCCTAGAAGGAATCTATGCAAGTCCTCGGAGCCTTTGCTTAAGACTCCATTCGACCATTTATGACAGTCCGACAAGATGCTTGTTCTCGAGCTTTTACAAGAGCAGATGGATTTTCTGCTGGGAACCGGACGGATCGATCCGGAGAATTTCAGGCATGGGCTTGAGACTTGGAGTTTGGTGATAACCAAGTTCCCGTCCTTGGATATGGCACATGCCGTCGCCTCCTTCTAGAACGACACGCGAAGTATCGGCGGTGAGAGTCGATTTTATATCCAGGGAACGAAATTCGAGTTTAATCTCGAGTCTCTCGATCGCCTGCATGCTTCCGAATGGTTCAACAATCAGCTTATTCTCGCGTGCCTTCACTTGGCGCAGAAACATGCCATATATTCGGGTTGGCCTATCCGTACTTCTGCACAGAAACCTTACGCCTCACAGCAGAGTTGCGAATCCGTTTGAGAGGGCCGCACGGCAAATACAGTCCTGGAAGACAGACGCACCAGAGGATAGTCTTGTCCGTCTTTTCCACTCTTCCAGCATAACAACCACTTTAGCCTCCTCGAGATCAATCTCAGGGAAGACTGCATCCGTCACTATGATTCTCTAACCGGGGGTTCTCAGGATGACGTCCAGGTAAGATTACATATTCTGTACAGCCAATCTAACAAATTTCTAAATAAGCGACAGGCAGCGTGCTCGGAGCAGTCCCGAGAACTAAGATACATTGCTATGGTCCGTGTATAATGGCCTTTCCCAGAAGACGCGGGCTGACAACTCGGCAGGCTGCCCGACCCCAAAAGGATGATTCCAGTTGTGGCCTCTGTTGTTACCTTTGTACGTCGTCGCATGATTAACCGGCCTCTCCCTGCAGGTGACTTCACGATTCGTGGCGCCGGCGAGTTGAGAGCAGATGCACTGCGGTCTTATCAGAGAGGCTTGGAACTATGGTGCTCTCATCCAGGTAGGGGTATTCCCATCGACAAAGCGGAGGGCAAAGGGATTTTATAAGGAAAGTCGAGGCAAACGGACAAGCTAAATGCTGAACCTGTTGGCCAACCCCTGAGACTCACTGTCGGCGTAATGTAGCGGCGTATTGCCGTCCTGGTCCTTCGCCTCCTTGTCGGCCTGGGCATCTTCGATAAGGTACTTGACGATGGCTTCGCGGCCGTTGACAGCGGCTAGGTGTAACGGCGTGCCACCGTCCCGGTTCCTCGCCTCCTTGTCGGCCTGGGCATCTTCGATAAGATACTTAACGATAGCCTCGTGGCCGTTAACAGTAGCTAGGTGTAACGTCGTATAGCCAAAAAAACCGTCTTTCGCCTCCTTGTCGGCCTGGGCATCTCCGATAAGGTACTTAACGATAGCCTCGTAACCGTTAAGAGTAGCTAGGTGTAACGGCGTATTGCCAAACAAACCGTCTTTCGCCTCCTTGTCAACCTGGGCATCTTCGATAAGGTACTTAACGATGGCCTCGTAGCCGTTTCTGGCGGCTAGGTGTAACGGCATATTGCCGTATGACTCCTTCGCCTCTTTATCGGCCCCAGCTTCGATAAGACACTTGACGATAGCCTCGCAGCCGTTCCTGGCGGCCAGGTGTAACGGTGTACTGCCGCCTGACTCCTTCGCCTCTTTATCGGCCCCGACTTCGATAAGACACTTGACGATAGCCTCGCAGCCATTCCTGGCGGCCAGGTGCAGCGGCGTCCTGCCGCCTCGGTCCTTTGCCTCCTTGTCGGCCTGGACACCTTCGGTAAGGTACCTGATGACCTCTTTCCTTTCCACAACAGCACCTTCTTCCGTTATCGCTGCTAAATGCAGGACAGTCCTACCATTATGATCGCGCAATTTCATATTCGCATCTTCTAAAAGCTTAAGCAGGGCTTTACGTCCCTTATACGCAGCCCAATGCAGCGGAGTGCTTCCTAAGCTATCCACAACATTTATATCCGCTCCCGCCTCTATCAGTGATCGCATCACGTCCCTGCTGCCATGGATCGCCGAAATGTGCAATGGTGTTATTCCATCTATATCTCTCATGTTAATTTCCGCGCCTTCCCGTAGGAGATTTTGTACGACCGAAGTGTTATCATGCTGGCAAGCATAATGCAGCGGCGTCCATCCGCGGATATCTCGCGCTTTTACATCCGCCCGATATGTTAGTAGTCCTTGTAAAGCCCTTAGAGAAGGTTTCGCGGCCGCGTAATGGAGTGGTGTCCAGTCGAGGATGTCTTTCTCATTCACCCCTACACTGTTTGCTTTCACCTTTTCTCCGATAGTGAATTCGACGTTCCCGTGGTCGCGTGCCACCGTCTTATGCAGGCCATTGAACTTGAGCATCGAGTTTTCGTCTCCGAGGTCCTTGGGGATTTCGACGAGAGGACACTGCCAAGAACGACCCTGTGCTAGATATAACCCCATAAGGGCTGATAATATATCAGCACCAGCGCTTTGTAGCTCTTCCTTAAGTTTCTCTTTGAGCTGCTCCAGCGTTTGAATGTCTCTTTCTTCAAACTGTTGGGCTTCCCTTAGCTTGATAGCCTCAGTGACGGCCCTTAAGTTTTCCATTAATAGGGCAGTGGCCTTAGTGGCAATGCCGCCTTGTCCTTTGAACGTCTTCGCTGTCTGGAAGAGCGACAAGTATTCATCGGCAGCCTCCTCCCAATGCCCTAGCTGTTCGTGTGGCCTGGCACGCTCTCGCGCCCATTCAATAAGGGCATCAGCAGATGGTAGCTTCTTTGCTGTGCTCAGCGGTGGGATGATGCTTAGGTAGACATCTCCCAGGCTTCCGAGTCCAGTGCTTTGGATGTCCTGAGCCATTTTGGAGAGCTGGGCGTTGTGTAATTCAAATGACTGCCACGCCATATCAGCGTTCATGCCGCCTCTCTGTGCAGGCCGTACATCCGCTTCACCAGGGATTGGCTCCATCATCTTCGCCGCGGCCCCCATAAAGGCGGAGAACATGTGCTGGGCATATAAAGTCTTCAAAGGGCTGTATGACTCGACCGCTGATATCCAATTCGCGGTCTCTTCGTTGTCGGCTAGATGGTTCGGCGCATCCCCGAAAGATGGAAAAGCCTTGTATAGGCGCGTGGGAGATTCTGTAGGGGAACCAGAACTCCAGTTGGATGCGTATCCGACAATTCGGTGGGTCTCCACCTCAATTATGCTGCTGTCAATTGTTGATTCATGCTGCCCAACTTCGATGACTCCGACAGCATCATCAGGTATCCATCGCCGGAGATCTTGACGCAGGTCATACTCGTATGAGCCAAGAAGTCGCAGGCCAGGCTTCGCTGACGTTCCCTTAGCTCGCAGCCATGCATCGTCATCAATTTCGTTCTCTTTTTCTTCCTCCGTCTGCTTTCTGTTTTCCTGGCTTTGCTCCTTATCATCGACGGAATAAAGCCATAGCGACAGGACCGCTTCGATCTCATCCGCATACGCTTTCCAGGCCTTATCTCCTCGTTTCAAACGGAAGTGGATCGATTCACCGCTGACTTCGAGAGACCAGGTGAACGTGCCGACGAGATTAGGAAGGAGAGCATCCATTGCGATCTCAATCGCTCTTGCAAGGGAGATGGCCTCCGCGGATGCAGGTCCATGCCATTTCGCGAGCTTGCCAAGAGATCTTCTTATCTTCATCACCCTCTGGGCTTGGGAGGGGGAGTCTGGCATTTGGACTATCCCATCATTCCCATTGTCCTTGACTTCCTGTGATTCCTTCGATCCAGCGGTCTTTGTACCAGTGGTATCCGGGTGTCGTTTAAGTCCCTCGCGGTTGGCAGGATCTTCAACCGCGGCGATTTCCCAGTCCCAGCCATTGCCGTCCGCCCACGGTCTGCAGGAGTTGCCGCATTTCCCGGCACATTCAGGGCGATTCCGCCAAGGGGCATTCGTAGGGTCTCCAAGAGTCATGGCTAACCAATCTATCTCGTGGCCTGAGAGGAGGGGGTGAGACTTCGGATTCTTCGCGAGATTTCGACGGATAGAGGCTCTGAGAACGGTCATGACGATAGTCGCGCCAAGTTGGGCGACCGACGCTGACCAGTGCATGCCGCGCAAACCGATAAACTGCACGATGAAGCCGCAGATACCTAGCATCGTGCCGGTGACGGCCATAACCTCCTCAACCTCAAATTCCAAGAGGCGCGCCGATGGTTTTTTAGGTGGTTTTTGCGGTTGTTCCGGTGATGTTTCTTCGGGTTCTGGTGTTGTCTCTTCGGGATCTTTTGCCTTTCCGAAGGATTTTGTTAACCATAGGTCTTCTAACCTTCGTCTCGATGCTCGGTGAGACGTCGTAACCAGGGCCTGTGGGTCCTCTGGAAAAACTGCAAAGGACTCAAAAGCCTGATCGTTGACGGTTTCAGATCTCTGCAGCCAGACAACCCGCGCTTCCATCCCATCCGCTGGCCGGTACCTCGTTTCCGACGTGCTGCTCTCGACAACGTGGGCACAGATAAGCATGCCAGCCACCAAGAGCAGTGTACCAGCTGAGGTGCAGGGAAAAGCATAATCGGCGACGGGGTTTTCGTCCTTGAGCAACATTCCGGTGAGATATTTGGCGGCGATTCCGTGGTAGACGAGGACGCCAAGCTGAAGAACTACACCAAATGCGGCACAGACATAGAGCTCTCCCCGACCTTCTTGGTTGCGAATATTGAGCGTAAGGTTTGGTGTGTCGGCGTCGGTATTTCGAATGATGACGACTGAAGGGTAACTTTTATCAGATTTCCCCGAATTAGGGTCCTCACAAATTTCCCGCGTATCGGGATGTTGCAGACCTTTCTCTAGGTCGTCCTGTTCTTGTTGGACGCGGTTGCTGGAGTTGTTACCTTGAAGAGTGGGTTGCGACTGGGAGACAGTATTAGGTGGGCGAACTTCCTGGACTTCTTTTTTGACTTCTTTTTCACTAGGACCCTTCTTGGTTTTCTGGCGTTGCTGAGGGCCGAAGATGCGCTCTCGCATAGTGGTAGGCCCTGACGACAAGATCAGATTGGAACAAGAGAGGTGGATAGGCGTACTGACAGTATTTTGTTAAATAATACGGCTCCGTATTATCCTTCGGCAGGGCATGCTTCAGTTCCATTGCCTGCGTCTCGTGAGTAAATTCCAGGCCAGTCGGATTACCGACCGGTTTGTCCCCCGGTCCACGCGTCGAACTAGTATTCATCAAAGCCGCTGCCCTCTTCGCCTGGCTGCCATTATCGCCGCTTCCCTTAGGCAATAGGATGATGAATTCCCGAATCGGCCCCGACCCATGACTTTGACGATCTGCTGGCCGTTCCAGAGTTCGCATACCTCGTGCGAGGTAGAAGACATCAGCTCGGATTCGGCGACGGCGCGGTTCTCCCTTGCCCTTCCAATGATGGCCTTGAGCCACGACGGACCGCCGACTCTGATGGCGCCGACGATGGCGGTGATTATGCCCAGCGGGGCCATTGCGAAGATGATGTTGTCGGCCCAGCCCATAGACTGGCTCATGAACTGCGTGGTGACCCTTTCCCCGAAGAGGGCCAGCAAGCTGCGTGCAACATAACGTCAGTATGCGGACTGCGCTGGACAGGGCTGCGACACGTACGGGGCCAGGTCGGAGAACAGATTGTTGGAGAAGTCATCTCCGGCGTCTGCGGCGACGCACGTGGCGAAGCAGGCTCCGACGAGGAGCCGAAGTGGTTCGGTGGCCAACATGTCGAGGCGAGAAGACTAGACGCGATAATTGATTATCTTTTCGTTTTGCTTTGATGCGTAAGGATAGAGAGCAGCCATGGGTGGCATTAGCGACAGCTGAATATTCTGGGCGGCTTTCGGCTACGTCCAGGCTTTCCAGTTCAGGTGGAGCGGAACCACACGGTGCTGATAAACAAATTCGCGAATCGGTTGCCAGAGGACGAAAGAGGTTACTCTCTGCACTTGATGGCAAGGAGTACCCTGACTTCGCCGGTCCGGGCTGCAGCCTTGTCCCTCAAAATTCTGGTTCCTCGCGACGAGTTAAAGCTGGGCTGATGGCGTATCCTAGCTCCATTGATGTTCCAATTGAATTTGACAGAGGCTGCAGCAATGGTCTGCGAGCTCTGTGCCGTGCCGACTCCCGCAGCACCACGGCGATCACCCCCACTGCGCTTGGGCCCATGCTTTTCACGGCTGCGCTGGGGGCCAGGGAAGCGCTCCCCTGTCGGCATGTCTACGGATGCAGCCTCGGTGGACACACCCAAAGTTGGACCCGAATCACAAGCACCTTTTGATGACACTTGCCCTAGTGGTCTCGCAGCGAAAGGGGAAGTACCTTGCTGCCATTCGTCAACAGAGCCACCACGGCATTCCCTTAGGCGATCAACGGCTCAAGTGACGGGCAAAGCTGGCCCTGCCAAGTTGAGGAGTCGCTGAGCGTTTATCCGATAGTGTCCATACCTTTGGCCCTTAGTCTAAGCCATGCCTGCAAAATAGGCGGACTGGTGTTCGGCTCCCTCAAGGAGGCACCGATGGGGGAAGACCTTCTGGGCGCCAGCAATCATGATAAATTCCAAGGCAATGACTAGGAGTCGAGCGGTTCCCATGACGTATCTCTGTTCTTTCCCTACGACTCCGTGATCATCTCGCTACGCACCTCCTCCCCTCATTACCCAAACCAGAGACCCCGCGAGAAACCATGTACCCTTGGCGCAGCGCACTCAACGGGTGGGCCGCGGGGGACGGTCTCGAGCCCCTACTTCGAGTTCTTACCCCGCCGGAAACCTGGGGAAGGTACATCCGTACCTTGCATCACTTTCATGTTTCCAAGGGGCCCATCACCAACAAACTTGAAAATTAATAGGTGCCATGCATCGGCGGTAGGCTAATTGACCACGATATTGCGGAGTAGCTGTAAGCAACTAATGCGAATGGATCGCTTCTAGCCAGCCCTTCCGCCGGGGCCTCGTAGCCTCAACCTTGGCATCCCTCGGGTTAGCATCTCCCTTCGCCAAAAGTCCGTCCGTCACCTCGGCGTAGGTCGTAATCCACGGCTGACCAGTTATCGCTTCAGCCTGTCTCCAACCACTCATTGTATCTGGCAGCTACCCCGGATTTATTTCCAGGTACATACCGCCGCCCGCAGCATAATACCCTCCAATCCAAGAGGTACTAGAGACGGCACTTGCTGTCCAGCAGGATGACGTCCGAGTTGATAACAATGACCCCGACCCAGCGCACACATCGTCCACAGTGACATGGTCTGTAAGACTATAAGTCCTGCAGTCAACACTGCGTTTCTCGTCCCTTCCGTATCGCGGAGCTCTCCTACTAGCACTCTTCGAAGTTGGTTTCCGCAATGAAAATCACAGCAGTCGCTTTGCTTCTTCCAGCCTTAACGGGCTTGGCGGCAGCTAGCATCTCAGAGAGCAATGCTTCGGCGGGTACAGCGGCCGTCATCCTCACGAAGTCGATCGGAGAGCCCAAGTTCCTCGGCTCTGGTTTCATCTATGGATGGCCCGACAATGGCACGAGCACTGACAACTCGGTACCCGACTACTTGGTGACAGGCTTCAAGTTCAACGCCAACCGTGCAGGAGGTGCCCAGATTCCGGCCAAGGGTTGGGCCACTGGTGGCTACGAGGGTTACATAGGACGTTTCCATTCAGCATTTTCCAACTATCAAACCACTCGAAAGTATGGCGGCGAGTTCATCTTATTGCCCCACGACCTATGGGGTGCGGATGGCGGACAGGCGTCTACATCTCCTTACCCAGGAGACGATGGGAACTGGACGAATATGGAAAGGTTCTGGAATCAGACCATCAAAGATCTTAAGGCGAACGACATGCTAGACGGTCTTGTTGTGGATATCTGGAATGAGCCAGACATTGACATCTTCTGGGCCCGTCCCTGGACACAATACGTCGAGTACTATGTTCGCGCTACCAAGCTTGTCAGGCAAGTTTTCTCAATACCTCTAGATTGTCGCTGATCGGGACAGCTGACAGTTTGGCCAATTCAGGGCTCAACTCCCAGGCACACTGATCAGCGGCCCCTCAATGGCACATTCCCCAACTCTGGACGACGCCAACTGGCAAACTTGGATGGCGTCCGTGTCCGGGAACGAGACAGCCCCAGATATTTATTCATGGCACCAAATTGGCTCCTGGGAAGGCCAGCCCGACACAACCGTCCCCATCTTTAACAATCTGCGACTCTCTTACAGCCTACCCGAGATGCCCATCGAAGTCAATGAATATGCGTGGCCCACCGAGCAGAACCCCGCCAATGCGGTCTACTACCTCGCTCAGTTCGAGCGGCACAACATCCGCGCCCTGCGCGCCAACTGGGGCAGCGGGCCGGCGCTGCACGACTACATGGCCAACCTAGTGTACAAGTACGACAACGGCACGTATTATCCCAACGGGGAGTGGCAGCTCTATAAGTACTACGCTGGCATGACGGGCACGCGGGTCGGCACAACTGCGTCTTCGGATCTGCTATTTGATGTCTTTGCTACTGTGTCGGGCGAGGGCCACGCCAAAATCATTGCTGGCACGAGGACGGTTCAGGCTGCCTATGACATCAAAGTTTCTGGTCTGAGTAGCCTTGGCCTTCCTACCAACGGGACTGTCGATGTCCGCAGCTACCGGTTCGATTGGGCTGGCCCTGAGGGCGAGATTAATGCTCCTGTTGACCTTGGTTGCAGCAAGTACACATACTCTGACGATACCGTAAGTGTCTTCAGACTATCAGTCGTCTACTCCACGGACATTTTTCTGTACTCTATGTCGATGTGTTGTGCTGACTGGCTCCGCGAATTAGCTCATCATAAATATGAATCCCCCGACGAATTCTACAGCATTTGCTTACGAATTCGGGAATGCATGTGTACCAAGGAAGAGGGCCTGAACATCTCTTCCACAGAAGTTCAAGTTTCCCATGGATGACACATAAGTACTCCGATTAACAGATATAGTTCTAGAACTCTTACTCGATAGCGTAATCCTTGCGCCCAGTATTCTATTTGCTTGTGTTCCCACAAAAATGTTGTGCGGAAATCCACGAGAAACACCAAGAGTTATCTTTAAAAGCACTTTAGAGAAGAAACAAACCGAAAAAGATGTGAAAGGTGTTCATCAATCTAAATAGGTCTTCCCCAAAGGAGGCCCCAAAAAGACCATGCTCAACTCCACAGGGGAATGACATCAGGCGAACTGGCTTTGGACATTATAAATCAGTCTTTTTGTATCCCTTATTCTCTCCACTAGCTGCCGACGGTCATTAACTTCACATTCTAGTGAAGAACAGAATACAGACACACAAATTTATGTCTACGGCATAACATGATGGTTCGTGAAGCACACCTATAAGGATAACTCTCCGGCTAGAGCAGACAACTGGACGGACAGCGGAGACCATGGTGGTGCCCCAAGCTAGCTACGTGTCTTGCACGAGTCATGGGATGTTCTCTCGCAGCGAACACGCATCTTGCTCGGTAAACGGGGATGGAACACTGAAAATCGGATCAGTCTTCTTAATGAACCACCCGCCGACAGTTACACGGCCCAAAGCAGCGTTGACAAGCGCCTCGACGTTCGGGTCCATTGAGTTTGCCATGCCCATAACTTCAAGCCAGCTACAAGCATAAAGAGACCGGTCTTGCACGCTCAACGGCTTGGCCCAGCAGTTATATCGAGCCGGACGTATGCAGAGGTGGCCGTGTTTGTGGATCCACGCGACAATGGCCTGGCTTCGCAGTCAGTCCCTGGCACGATGCTCCCCGTAGAAACCTATAAGGACGGGTTTGTTCTTGACAAATGACTCTTTCGGCATGGGAATTGTCAAGTCGCTGGCTACCGGCCGTGGCGACTGTCTCGAGCTACCAGCCGTGCTGGCCCTGGCGGTGCGACCTAGGGTGGTGGGACCGGTAACCGCGCTGCCGGCTGCTCTGCCAAGACTGCCACTACCCGCACGCAAAGAACCTGCGAAGGCACGGCCCGACGACGAAGACACGTTTCCCGCCGGATTTTCTCTCGGAAACTCGACGTAGGCAAGCGGCTGTACTATGTACAGCGTGTAAGAGAGATCCTCTCCAGGGGGTCAAGGCCGGACTCTAACCGCACCTCGTTGCCAGTCGCGTCGCCGAACAACGTGTCGTGTAGTGTGAGGGCTGCGACCATGTCCTGGAGACCCGCCGGATCGTTATATTGCAGGTCCGGGAGCAACACGATGTCGCTGACCATGACGTGGCTGCCGGCCACCGAAGGCGCGATGTGCCGCCATCCCACCGGTTCGCCCCAGACATTATCGTCCAGGAGCCTGAATCTCACCCGACCACCAGACCCCCTGGGGAACTCTCCAACGACGGCTTGTATATTCCGTATAGGCTGACCGTCCCCGAGGGCTTGCGGGCGGTAGAACCCGACGAGAACAGGTCGTTCCTCGAAATAGCTCGTCGAGTCCCGCATGGCCGGCAAGCCACTACTGCCTGTCGGACTGTAGCTCGCCATAGGGACATCGGGGACTGTAGGATAATGCTCGTACTATGGGCTAGGATGTGCTGTTCCTGGCCGTAAAGCTGTTAGGTCTAGGGAGCAAAGCTAGGTATGGTATGTGTATGGGCCTCGGATCCGACTTATCCGAGTCTGGAGGCGGCAACCTAGATTCTTCCCGCAAGCGCGTCGAAGATGAGAATGTGTTGCTGCGTGGCTACAGATATGTCAGACCCCGGATGGGATATTGAGTGGGAGATGTGTGAGAGGGCACGAGCGGGGAGGAGCTTACTAGAAAGCGGAGGTAACGATCGAGTTCTTAGACGACAGCGAGCCGGCGGCGGAGAGGGTTCCGTCTTCCGGCTATACAGATGTTAGGACCGAATGAGGTTTGTTTGGGAGACGTGTGGGGGCGTGCGTGTGGGAGAGGGCTTGCCAGAGATTGGAAGAAGAACTTGACCGAGTCTGAAGGGAGCCGAACGGCCTCTTGAGCTAATTAGAGCAAGTGCGGAGGAAGTCTTCTCGAGCAGCCGTAGGGTTGTTAGTTTCAGAACGGAATACGATGTGGGAGATGAAGGGATCTGAGCTGGAAGAACCTACCGGACTAGAGGAGGAGCGATGAGCAGAGAGTCTCCTCACCTGGTTGCAGAGCGGTTGGGTCAGAAAGGAGTGTCAGATGTGGGATGTGTGAGAGGGCTCGGGAAGCGACCTGGAGGCGACGAACCAGGGTCTGGAGGTGGGCAAGAGGAGATCTTGTCCGCCAAGACGGCTATTGATACGACGGTATCGACAAAACTTGGGCTGGGCTCTGTGTGAGTGTGAGAATTGAGGAGCGACAGCAGGTGAGGCTACCCTATAGGAAGCAATGAGGTTACCCGGGAAAGATTAGTATGGTAAAAGTTACAGGGTAGACTCAAGGAGGAACAAGTGGATTCTCAGGAAGTGTCTATTAATGATACAGAAGAGCTATCGACTACCTGCAATAGCCCTGGGGATACTGGGCGTTATATATTCGAATAACCCGTATTATTAAGCCATGATTCCATTATTAATCCATGGTTTCCATTATTAATCAAATGGAAAAGTATGAAAGATATGGAAAGGTATGGAAAGGTTTAAAAGGTGGCGTAGCCCCCTTTTATTACCTTGAATAGGGGTGGACCCACTTTTCCCGGAAAGAACCTCCGGATTCTTAAAGCTCCTTTTAAGGTGTATATATTTTGGATATATATAGCTTAATAAATAGGAATTCGGTAAGTGGTTTGATATATATATATATATATTTACTTTCATTTTGGAAGTATATATAAGTAGTTCGATATATAACATTTATATTTACCTTTAAAAGAATATATAATAATTTAACTTATAATATTTACATTTATTATTATAAGTTATCAAGTAATAAAATTATTACGCTAAAACATTTACTTATTATTATATACTAATAATTTAAAACTTAGCTATAAGGTTATCAAGTATACTTTTTGGTATATATATAATATATAATTGCCTTTTTATCTTTTATAACTTAACGGATAAAATAATACTATATATTAATATGCTTTAACCGTTTATAATATTTAGAATTTTTTGATAATTTCTTTATAGTTTTGTTATTAATTAAAACCTTTAAAAGCTTAGTTATATACCTTAAATTTAAGTAATCGTTTAAATAATAAAACATGTTATTTAAATATATAGCTTTTTTATAACCTTTTTTAAAGCTATATATTCGGCTTTATAAGTATTTAAAGTTATTATTTTTTGCAATTAAGCAATTCAGTTAATAAGGTTATTTACTTTTATATTTTCCAGGTAAGTTATATAGCCTAAAATAAATTTTCGGTTATTTATATCGTTACCTTAATTTAAATCAGTATATATCTTTAATTCAAAATTATCGTTACAGTTATATAACAATCCTTTATTTGGGTATTTTAATAAATAACCCCAAATTTTATTTAATTCCTTAAAAGAATTTACGTTAGGATTTAATATAAATCTGGCGCATATATAAACCGTAAAAGTTATATCAAACCTAGTTTTTAAAGTTAGGTATAATAAAAAACCGATTTGTTTTTAATATTTGTTAATATTTTTTTAAAGTAATTATGTTATTTTTAACCAATTTAATACCATTAATTAAAAAGATACTTTTTAGTTCTATTTTAAAATTATTTTTAGCGTTATATTTATTTAAAAGCTTTTTAATATATTTTAATTAATATATTTTTATGGTTTTATTTTTTAAGCATATATTTATATTATTACCTAAATAAATAATAACAAAACTTATACGGTCCAGTTGTATTATTTTTAATGGCTTGTCGGCAAGTATATCTATAGTTTTTATTAACGGATTTATTATAAATATATTATCTATATAATAAATAATAATCGTTATAGTATTTTTATTTATAAATATATTTTTATCGTATGGAAACGTTATAAATCCATGCTTTATAAATATTTTAATTAAGTACTTATATTATAACTTAAATAATTGCTTTAAGTTATATAAAACTTTATTTAATTTAATTACTTTATTCTTGTATATAACTTTTAAATAAAAACTTTTTAATAATTATATATATATCTTTATATTTATATTAAAATAAACGAAAGCGTTTTATACGTCAAATTATATAATATACCAGCTTTTATTTACAGTTATTATTAATAATAAATACCATATTTCGGGTTTAATTATTATTAAAAAAAATTAAGGTAATTTATACATAACTGTTAATTAAAACCTTATACGATAAATTTAACTTTAAATTATATATTTTTTATTAACTATTTAATTAAATTTTATCGATTTTTTATTTATTATAAGCTTCGATTTAAATAATTAACAAGTTTTAATAACTTTTTATTTAAAGCTAAATCGATTATAATATAAATATTTTAACGTTTTAAATTTTTAATTTTAACTGTGTAAATTATTAATTAAGAATTTTTATTATTACTTAATATAACTTACTTAAAAGTATTAAGTTTTATAATTAAAATTATTAATACGAAAATAACTCTACCTTTTTTTTAAAAGATAATAATTAATTCGATAATAACGTATTTTTAACCGTATATAAAATATTATCTGTATTTACTTTAATATAATTCTTAACTGGCTTATTATTATTATACGTTATTCGTTATTTTTTATTTCCATTGTTATTATTATTATTAATAAATATATTATTATTAAGTTTTTTATTAAACTTTAAAAATAATTATGTAACCGTTATTATAAAAGTTAATATAAAAGTTAAATTATTACCTTTATTTCAAATTACGTTAATTATTTTAATGTTATTTTTTTGGTGTTTTTTATACTTTTATAATTAAAATTATTAATTAAATTAATTAATATATCGTTATTTATAATTAATAACGATTATAAAATAAATTATAACGGTTAATTTTAATTAACTGTAACCTTTTTATTTTAATTATGTAAAGTAATTATATAAGTCCAAATTTGGAAAATAAAGTTAAGTTAATATACAAAAATTATATTACGATTAATTTTTACGACAAATATTATACCTAATATGTTGAAATACGATAATTTTTTAAATAATTTTTTACGGTTTGGATAAATTACATATCTTAATCTTATGCCTTATTCCGATTCCGAATAATTGCCGATAAATTTCGACCTTAATAAACCTTATGCCCGTTAATTACGGTTCAATAAAGTCCTTAAAGGTTTCACAAAAAATAACTTTACATAATAAACCTTAAAAATAAATTTTAAAAACATATGAAAAATTTTGCAAACTTTCGCCAGTTTTACGATTAAAAAATTTAAATTTAATCGTTTTTACGGTACTTTTTTAAATTTTCATTAATTAAAATACGAACTAAAATAATATAATATACCATACGAATATAAAATACTAGTTATCCGGAACGGGAAAGTTTCGATAAAAACCATCCCGTTTACGATAATTTATTTAAAAAAAATTACCGTATAATTTACAGCAGTCGACGTAACTGTCGATTTAAAAAATTATTCCAAAAAAAATCGATTACGCCTTTTAATATTCGGATACCGTTTTATTTTTAATAATAAAAATTTACCTTCTTACGAACTTATTATAAATAACTTCAATTTAACGGAAAAAGTACTAACGAAAATATAAAAAAACGAAAATAACAAAAATAACAAGTTAAATAATTACAAAATCCAATTATTAAAACATTATACGTTAAAAAATTACGAACGTTAATTTATTCGGTTACTTAAAATTATAAAGAATTTTTAAAATGCGGAAAAAAATTAACGTAAATAAAAAAATTTGCGAAACGGAAAAAGATAATAAAATTAAAAGTTAAGTAATAATTTATTATTTTATCTAAATATATATACGGTTACGTTTTTTCAAAAAAAAACTTATTTTAATTACAAAGATATTATAAAACAATATTATTTTATAACGTAAAATAACTTTTTTTAATTATATCTTTTATATTAAAAACTTTTAAAACTTTTAAAATTTTTAAAGTATAATATAACTTTTTTTTCAGCTTTTATTTAAATTCTTTTTATATTTGTAACTTTATTATTAGCTTTGTTATTACTTATAAAGTAATTTTTTAATATATTAACTTCCCGGAATTATATACAACGTTTATTATTTAAAATTTATACTTTATAATAATAATTTTAAATATTATATTTTATAATAATCTTTTTATTAATACGGGAATTTAATTTATGTTTATATTTATTAATGTTATAATATATTATAAATCCTTACATATATATATCATTTATATACGGTTTATAACCGTAATAAACCTTAAAAAATATTTTATAATTTAATAATTTATGGGGTATACGGTTATATATATACGTAGCAATTAATAAAACTTTACTTTATAAATATTAAGGTAACTTTAATTAAACAAATAACGGCTTAACTTTATTTAATAAAATAAAGTTTATTTGTTCGATTAAGTTATTAAGTTTTTTAATATATACGAAAGTTATATAATGTAATATATCATATTTATTAAGGTATATTTCAAAACGGTTATTGGTATATTCGATTTCGTTATTACTAAAAAATTCCTTAATTCTATTATTAATTTAATTTTCAGCTTATAACTTAAAATTATTAAAAGCTTTTAAAGTTTTTAATTTAAAAATAAATAACTTAATTTTAAAGTATTTACTTAATTTATTAAAAAACGTTATATAATATTTATATTAATTATACGTATTCGGTAGTGGACTATTTATATTACTGTAAATCCTTTCATTAATATTATATTTTTTATTATTTTTAAGTACTTTATATATACTTTTATTTTTTTAACTTAAAAGTATATATTACATTTCCAATTTTTAAAATTTATAAAATTCTATTTAAATATTTTTATATTATTTTTAATTAAAATTTAACTAACGGTTTTAATAATATATGGCTTAATTTATTATGTTAAATTATTATTTAATTATTTTTTATAATTTTATTATATAAAGTTAATATAACTTTTTAATTTTTATTATATTTAGTTGCGAAAAGTATATAATATAAAATTTTTTATGATACTTTTTCGTTATTGATTGAAATATAACTTTATCGAAAAATTTTATGTTTATATTTTCGTTAATTAAAATATATATACCTTTTAATCGGTTAATGGAGAAAAAATATATACTTAATTCAAGTATATAATGGACTTTTTTTATAATATAGTTACGGTTTAAATGCATATATTTAAGTTTTAAATTGTTAACTTTTAGTATTTAAAAAAATATTAATTTTATTTTATTTGACGGTTTTATTAATCCGTTTTAAACGAAAAAGAAAGTTTTTATTAATCACGATATAAAATGTAATATTATTATTAATTATATTTAAAAGGTTATATATAAAGTTATATATAAGGTTATTATAATTTATATTAAGTTCGTTATTAAATATATTTATTTTTATATTTTTTCAAAGATTAAATAAAATAATAGTTTTTTAAAAAATAAGTTTTCGAAATTGTTTAAAGTTATATTTAAACGTGATTTGCCCGAATTAATAATTTTCGAAGCCGATTTTTGGATTATATTAATTTGTTAATTTTTATTATTAGTATTAATAAGTTGTTTTAAAAAAACGGATTTCCTGGTTTTTTTTTTCCGTTTCGAAAAAATAAAGGTTAATTTATTTCTTTTTTTTGAGGCTTTTTTTGAGGCTTTTTAAAACCTGGAATCTTTTTTATTGGTTGGATTTTTTTAATTAAAAAAAGCCTTATCTGGGTATAAAAAGTAACAGTTTTTTTCGGTATAACCGAAAATTCTGTAATAAAAATAACGTTTATTGTTATTTTTATTTTTTTAATTTTTTTAGCTTTTAAATTTATCGATTAGTAACTAAAAAAACGTTTTAAAAATATATAGATTCGAATTTTTTCGAAATAACTAGGTTATATGTTAAATAAAGGCTTTATAATCGTTTATTAATAAATTTAACATTTAGGTTATAATTACTTTATCGGGTAACTTAAGGTTTTTTATTTTTAATTCGTTATTTAAAGATTTAACTTTATTAACGTATTTTTTTATAAAATCGAAATTATCGAGTAAAGAATTAAAGAACTTTTTAATATAAAAAACTTAATTATAAATTTTTCGCGTTTATATTATTTATAAAAAACTTCTTAAATTTCTTTATAATTAATTATACCGTTTATATATTATAAAAAACCGTTTTCGCAAAGCAGTTATATAATAATTAAAACTTTATTATTATCGGATTAAAATAAATTATCTTTAAATTTATATATAATAACATTTTCGAACTTTATACGTATAAGTTTAATTTTGGTTCGAATAAATTATATTTCAAGGTTTTCGTTACTTTTAAGTAAATAAACTTTTTTTTAAAAACTTATAGTTATTAAGGAATTTAAAGGATAAATTTAAAATATAATAAATTCGAAAAACGAATTTAAAAAATAATTATTAAAAAAATAATGTATATTTTTCGAAATAAGTGGAATAAAAGTATTTAATAAAGCTGCAACTTCGACGACAGGTAAAGGTAATTTCGACAATTTTTAAAATACAAAAACGGTATAAATCGGTAAAGCTTTAGGCGAAATATAAAACAATAAAATTGTTGTTATTATTAACGGAAGTTATTAAGTACTTATAATTTGTAAAAATTAAAAAACGATAATAAGTAGAATTATCTTATAAAAAGTAATAAAGTTACCCAAAAGAATTAATATAGTAAAAGTTGCAAAGTAAATTTAAAAAGAAATAAGTAAATTTTTAGGAAATATTTATTAATAATATAAAAAAGTTATTAATTACCTATAATAACTTTAGAGATATTAAGCTTTATATATTCGAATAACCCATATTATTAAGTTATAATTCTATTATTAATCCATAGTTTTTATTATTAATCAAATAGAAAAGTATAAAAAATATAAAAAGGTATAAAAAGGTTTGGAAGGTAACGTAGCCCTTTTTTGTTATTTCGAATAAAAGTGGATCTATTTTTCCCGGAAAAAGCTTCCGGATTCCTAAAGCTCCCCTTAAGATATATATATTTTAAATATATATAGCTTAATAAATAAAAATTCGGGAAGTAATTCGATATATATATATATTTACCTTTATTTTTAGAAAAATATATATAATTCGATATATAATATTTATATTTACCTTTAAAAAATATATATAATAATTCGATTTATAGTATTTACATTTATTATTATAAATTACTAAGTAGTAAAATTATTACGGTAAAATATTTACTTATTATTATATATTAATAATTTAAAACTTAGCTATAAAATTATTAAGTATACTTTTATCTAACCGTTCCGTTAATATATTAATTAATTGTTTTTTAGTATATATATAATTTATAACTACTTTTTTTATTTTTTATAACTTAATACATAAATGTAATAATTATATATTAATATACTTTAACCGTTTATAATATTTAGGATTTTCTAATAATTTTTTAATAACTTTATTATTAATTAAAACCTTTAAAAACTTAATTATATACCTTAAGTTTAAGTAATCGTTTAAATAATAAAATATATTACTTAAATATATAGCTTTTTTTATAACTTTTCTTAAAGTTATATATTCGGCTTCGTAAGTATTTAATGTTACTATTTTTTGTAATTAAAAAATCCAGTTAATAAAATTATTTATCTTTATATTTTCCAAGTAAACTATATAGCCCGAAATAAATTTTCGGCTATTTATATCGTTACCCCAATCTGAATTAGTATATATCTTTAATTTAAGATTATCGTTGTAATTATATAACAATCCTTTATTTAGATATTTTAATAAATAGCTCCAGATTTTATTTAATTCTTTAAAGTAATTTACGCTAGGATTTAACATAAATTTAGCGCATATATAAATTGCAAAGGTTATATTAAGCCTAGTTTTTAAAGTTAGGTATAATAAAAAACTAATTTATTTTTAATATTTATTAATATCTTTTTTTAAAGTAATTATATTATTTTTAACTAATTTAATATTACCAATTAAAAGGGTACTTTTTAATTTTATTTTAAGGTTATTTTTAACGTTATATTTATTTAAAAGCTTTTTAATATAACTTGATTAATATATTTTTATAGTTTTATTTTTTAGGTATATATTTATATTATTATTTAAATAAGTAATAACAGGATTTATATACTCCAGTTACATCATTTTTAATAGCTCGTCGCCGAGTATATTTATAGTTTTTATTAACGGATTTATTATAAGTATATTATTTACATAATAGATAATAGTCGTTATAATATTTTTATTTATAAATATACTTTTATTATATGGCAACGTTATAAATCCATACTTTATAAGTATTTTAATTAAATATTTATATTATAACTTAAGTAATTACTTTAAGCCATATAAGGCTTTATTTAATTTAACCACTTTATTTTTATATATAACTTTTAAATAAAAACCTTTTAATAATTATATATATATCTTTATATTTATATCAAAATAAACGAAAACATTTTATACGTTAAATTGTATAATATACCAGCCTTTATTTATAATTATTATTAATAATAAATGCTATATTTCGGATTTGGTTGTTATTAAAAAAGTTTTAAGGTAATCTATACCTAGTTATTAATTAAAGCTTTATACGATAAATTTGGCTTTAAATTTTATATCCTTTTTTGATTAACCACTTGGTTAAATTTAATCGATTTTTTATTTATTATAAGTTTCGATTTAAATAATTAACGGGTTTTAATAATTATTTTACCTGAAGGTAAATCGGTTATGGTATAAATATTTTAATGTTTTAATTTTTTAATTTCAGCTTTACAAACTATTAACCAGGAATTTTTATTATTACTTAATATAACTTACTTAAAGGTATTAAGTTTTATAATCGAAATTGTTAATACGAAAGTAACTTTACTTTTTTTAAAAAAAGATAATAATTAATTCGATAATAACATATTTTCGACCGTATATAAAATATTATCTGTATTTATTTTAATATAATTCTTAATTAATTCGTTATTTTTATACGTTATTCATTATTTTTTATTTTTACTATTATTATTAGGTTTTTTATTAAACCTTAAAAGGGATTATATAACCGTTATTATAAAAGTTAATATAGAGGTTAAATTATTACCTTTATTTCGAACTGCGTTAATTGCTTTAATGTTATATCTTTTTCTTATATTTTCCATATTTTTATAATTAAAATTATTAATTAAATTAACTGGTATATCGTTATTTACAGTTAATAACGGTTATAAAATAAGTTATAACGGCTAATTTTAATTAATTGCAATTTACTTATTTTAATTATAAAAATGTTATAAAGTAATATTATTTTGTAATGTAAAATAACTTTCTTTAGTTATATTTTTTATATTAAAAGTTTTTAAACCTTTTGAAACTTTTTTAAAGTTATATTTATTATTAAGTAACTTTTTTAAATTAAAATTTTTAAAATGTAATATAACCCCTTTTTTAACCCTTATTTAAGCTTTTTTTATATCTGTAACTTTATTATTAGCCTTATTATTACTTATAAAGTAATTTTTTAATATATTAACGTCCCGAAATTATATAAAACGTTTATTATTTAAATTTTATATTTTATAATAATAATTTTAAGTACTATATCTTATAATAACTTTTTTTAATACGGGAATTTAATTTAAGCTTATATTTATTAATGTTATAATACATCATAAATCCTTTTATATATATATATAATCTATATACGGCTTATAACCGTAATAAGCTTTAAAAAATATTTTATAATTTAATAATTTATAAGGTATACGGATACATATATACGTAATAATTAATAAAGCTTTATTTTATAAATATTAAAGTAACTTTAATTAAATAAATAACGCTTTAACCTTATTTAATAAAATAAAATTTATTCGTTTAATTAAGTTATTAAGTTTTTTAATATATGCTGGAGTTATATAGTATAATATACCATATTTATTAAGGTATATTTTAAAACGGTTATTAATATATTCGGTTCCGTTATTATTAAAAAATTCCTTAATTTTGTTATTAATTTAATTTTTAACCTATAGCTTGAAATTATTAAAAATTTCCAAAGCTTTTAATTTAAAAATTAACAACTTAACTTTAAAGTATTTATTTAATTTATTAAGGAATATTATATAATATTTATACCGATTATATATATTCGGCAATGGACCATTTATATTACTCTAAATCTTTTTGTTAATATTATATTTTTTATTATTTTTAAATACTTTATATATACTTTTAACGTACCACACAAGTAAGCGGACCGCTTTTTGGCACTTCGCAACAATATATTCGAATATAACAACCATAACATAAGAAATCAATTTAAACTAATCGGATTCGTTTTCGTTAAACGTAGTTATAGCTTCTTTACAAATACGCGTATTATGTTCGGGCTTGCCGTAAACGCCACACTTCCGTTCCTTCGTTTTAATCCTTTTGCGATGATTACCTTTAGCCGTTGTTGGCTGCAGTTTTCCACCACCCCTTTTTTTTTCGGCCAAAAAAGCTTGTCCCTTTTGTATAGTAAGTGTTTTTCCTTCTTAAAAACGTTTGTTTTTGATCTTTCGGCGTTTGCTGAAAAGATGGTTGGTTTCGCGTAATTTGGCAGTTTTTTCTTTAAGAAAAACAACTTCGTACAAAAGTATTAAATTATTCTTTGTCAAAAAATTAACCAATTTAACCATCTTTGTCGGTGAGCTGCCCTAATAATTTGTAATTTTTTTTTGCAAATATTATCCCCGTCTTCTTGTTCTTTGTATATTTCGAGAGGTCTTCGACGGTGGGGAAAAAATGGAGCCGGCAGAGGTAAACGGCGAGACGGTCGGCGTAAGTACAACTAAAAAAATTTCTAAATCGGAAAAAACGTTATTAGGATCGAATGGAACAAATCCAGCTTTTGCGAAACCGGACTTAATATTATCGGACGTCATAACGGCTTTAAACGCGTCGAAAAAACCGGCAAGAAAATCTTTTTTAGCGATATGGGTATAATAACGTCATATTAAATTCTCGATATAAAACGCATAAATGCATTTTAAAACGGAAAAACAGGATATGTCGAAAAGTTAAAGTTAATAGGAAAAATAAAAAGGCATAGAAAATGTAATAATGTCGTTATTCGCGCAATATTTTTCGAATTCTATCGAATAATAACTTTCGTAATTGTCAAAAATAAAGAAACGTTTCGTTCCTTTCGTACGCGTTCGAATATATTTATTAAAATGCTGAATTTATTTTAAACCCAATTCGTTTATCGTTTAGTTATTATAATTAATCCCGACTTTTTAATTAACGGGTAATAGGTTATCGCGATACCAAGATCCAAACTGGGTTTTCCCTGCTAAAATAATAAATAACGGTATAGCTTAATTTTACGAATTAACAGCTTATATAACTATAACCTATTCCCGATTACTTTATTGCATTTATTTAAATTTTTCCCGTTTTTCGGCGTTTATAATTACTATGCCGCATATTATCAAAAGCCTTATTAAAAAACCGGTTTCGTCGAAATTATAAATATCCTTTTCTGTAATACCATATTTTGCAATTATAACCCGAACAAACTTAAACCATTTGCGAAATATTTTTGGATCTTCGCATAATACCTTTTAATAATTAATTTTTCGATTTAACCGCGTTTTAAATTTTTTTGCCCGTCGAACAAAGTTCGACGCCTAATTAACATTAACGCGTATCACGACGCGTTAGGCCAGCAGTAAATTCACCATATCTTCAACATATTAAAATCGGACAGGGAACGTTCGCGTATTTAGATTAAAAACTCTTTCGACAATGGGTTTCTCTTCGGTCGGCGTTAGCTTTCGTAAAGGAAAGATAATATCGGTTCGGGCGCGTTTACCGTTATATCGGGCCTTTAACGTAGTTTCGGCAATATCGTAAATAAAACTAAGTTTTTTATAACTTAATTTTTAATTCTGTTTCTTAACTTAAACAACTAAGTTCATCCTGGCTTCTTTTATAAAACGTTCTATAATATTAATGTTAAATAATAAATAAATAAAGTCGAGAAATTAAAATGTTCGCAAAGTTGGTCCGCTCACTTGTTTGGGCCGTTCACTTATGTGGTACGTTATTCTTTTTAGTTTAAAAATATATATTATATTCCTAGCTTTTAAAGTTTATAAAGTCCTACTTAAATACCTTTATGTTATTTTTAATTAAAAATTTAACTAACGGCTTTAAAGATATATGGTTTAACTTATTATGCCAAATTATTAATCAATTATTTTTTATAGCCTTATTATTTAAGATTAATATAATTTCTTAATTTTTATTATATTTACTTTCGAAAAATATATAATATAACCTTTTTTTATAATACCTTTTCTTTACTAATTAAAATATAACTTTATTAAAAAGCTTTATGTTTATATCTTCGTTAATTAAAGTATATATATCTTTTAATCGGATAATGGAGAAAAGGTATATACTTAATTTAAATATATAATAAACTCTTTTTATAATATAATTACGGTTTAAATACAGATATTTAAATTTTAAATCGTTGACTTTTTTTATTTAAAAAATATTAACTTTATTTTATTTAACGGTTTTATTAATCTGTTTTAAATTAAAAAAGATCTTTATTAATTACTGTATAAAATATAATAATATTATTAACTATAAGATAAATTATATTATAACTTTTTCCTTTTATTCTTTTTAATTTTAAATAAATTAATTGTTTATTAATTATATTTAAAAAGTTATATATATGGTTATATATAAAATTATCATAATTTACGTTAAATTTGTTATTAAATATATTTATTTTTATATCTTTTTTAAAAAATTAAACAAAATAATAATTTTTCAAAAATAGGTTTTCGAAATCGTTTAAAGTTATATTTAAACGTTATTTGCCCGAATTAATAACTCTCGAAACCGATTTTTGGATTATATTAATTTGTTAATTTTTATTATCGGTGTCGATAAATTATCTTAAAAAAGCGGATTTTTTAACTTTTTTTGTCCCTTTTCGAAGGAATAAAGGTTAATTTATCCGTTTTCTTTTCTTTTTGTTTTTAAGATTTCTTATTTGGCCTTTTGGAACCTAGATTTTTTTTACCTTATTAGTTAAATTTTTTTAGCTAAAAAAAGCCTTATCCGGGTATAAAAAGTAATAATCTTTTTCGGTATAATCGAAAATTTTGCAATAAAAATAACGTTTCTTGTTATTTTAATTTTTTTTAATTTTTTTAGCCCCCTTAAAGGTTAACAGCTGCTTTTTATTTTTTTAACTTTTAAATTCGTCGATTAGTAACGAAAAAAGCGTTTTAAAAATATATAATTTCGAATTTTTTCGAAATAACTAAGTTATATGTTAAATAAAGGCTTTATAATCGTTTATTAACAAATTTAACACTTAGGTTATAATTACCTTATCGAACAGCTTAAAATCTTTTATTTTTAATTCGTTATTTAAAAATTTAACCTTATTAATATATTTTTCCATAAAATCGCAATTATCGAGTAAAAAATTAAAGAATCTTTTTAATATAAAAAATTTAATTATAAATTTTTCGCGTTTATATTATTTATAAAAAACTTTTTAAGTTTTTTTTATACTTAGTTATACCGTTTATATGTTAAAAAAACCGCTTTCGTAAAGCAGTTATATAATAACTAAAGTTTTATTATTATCGAATTAAAATAAATTATTTTTAACTTTATATATAATAACATTTTCGAACTTTATACGTATAAGCTTAACCTTAATTCGAATAGACCATATTTTAAAGTTTTTGTTATTTTTAAATAAATAAAGTTTTTTTTAAAAAAAACTCCATAATTATTAAGAAATTTAAAAGATGAATTCGAAATATAATAAATTCGAAAAACGAATTTAAGGTATAGTAAATTCAAAAAACGAATTTCAGATATAATAAATTCGAAAAATAAATTTTAAAAAAATAATTATTAAAAAAGGAATGTATATTTTTCGAAATAAGTGGAATAAAAATGTTTGATAAAGCTGCAACTTCGACGATAGGTAAAGGTAATTTTGGCGATTTTTAAAATAAAAAAAGGTATAAATCGGTAAAAGTTTGGGCGAGATATAAAGCAGTAAAGTTACTGTTATTATTAATGGAAGTTATTAAGTACTTATAATTTATAAAAATTAAGAAACGATAGCAAGTAAGGTTACTTTATAAAAGCAATAAGGTTACCCGGAAAGGATTAATATAATAAAAGTTATAGGTAAACTTAAAAAGAAATAAGTAAATTTTTAGAAAGTATTTATTAATAATACAAAAAAGCTATCGATTACCTACAATAACTTTAAGGATATTAAGCTTTATATATTCGAATAATCCGTATTATTAAGCCATGATTCCATTATTAATCCATGGTTTCTATTATCAATTAAATGGAAAAGTATGAAAAATATGGAAAGGTATAGAAAGGTCTGGAAGGTGGCGTAGCCCCTTTTTGCCACCTCGAATAGGGGTGGACCCACTTTTCCCGGAGAGAACCTCCGGATTCCTAGAGTGAGAGAGAACAAGTGGGAGAGATCATACCTGAGTTTGAAGTGGCTACACAGTCTTTCTGGCTGATGGCAAGGTTGTCAGAGTGCGTGGAGTGAGGGTGGAAGAGTTTAAGAGTGAGATGATGGAAGAGTGGGAAGAGGGTGAAAGATTGGGAGGGTGAAAGAACGGAAAGGAGATAAAAACAGAAGAACAGGAAGGAGGCCGTGAGTCTGCTTACCTTGCGAATACTGGTTAGGACGAGGGAATTTGAGAGAAGAGAGCGACGACAAGAAACATTTGACTTCTTAAAGGGTTTGGGTTTTGTGGCGTGCTTGCCTATTTGGTCAGGTGAGCTCTGGGGTCCGGGGATCGACGTGTTCGTCAGAGAAATGTGAAGCTGGTAAGGAGATCGGATATATCAGACGGCTGGGAAGTGTCGGGGTTTTGCGCAAGGTGCTCGCCAGATTCATGAGAATGAACCCGAGGTCTTGGCTTGGCGTATACGTCCGAGAAATGAGGAGCTGGTGAGGGAGATTGGAAACATTAAAGGGCTGAGAAAACATCGGTGTTACGCAAGGTGCGTACCAGTTTCTTGAGAATAATTCCGAGGTCTTGAGTTTAAAGCGTTGCCAGAGAAACGTGAAGCCGGTGAAGGAGATTAGAAACACCAAAGGGTTGGAAAGTGGTGGATGTTGCGCAAGATACTTGCCAGTTTGCGAGAAGGATGCTAACCTCTTGGGTTTGAGGCATTCGCCAGAGAAAGGTAAAGCAAGCGTGGAAGGCCAAAAGGTCTCTATCATCTAGAAGTGACCGAAGTTGCGCAAGGTTCCTGCCTATCTGCGCAGATGGGTTTAGAAGGCTTGCAGTTATCGCGTATGACAGAAAAGTTGAAGCATATGAGGACGGTTGAAAACACTTGCATTCCGTATATAGTTCTAGTAGCCAGGATTGAACCGATCAGGCACTTAAGAATAAGTATGCACGTTTCCCACCATTTTAAGGCCTCAGTTATGTTGAAGCAAGGGTCAAGGTCTTGTTACAAGTACAGTAACATGGCTCCTGCCAATGTTGTGTATATATATAGGCCATCTTCCACCTAGATAGACAGCTAGTCTGACCTTAACACACAAGCTCATTATCCTGTCTTTTAGCGAGTTGCACGCCTTCATGATGTGAAATCGCTCCCTTAATACCAATAACCTTTTTCTCATTCCACTGTGCGGCTCCGGAGCCAGTTCTTTTCTATCAGATCGGCCTGGTCAGGCGACTTTCATTCTAAAGACACCCAAGATCTCTGGCCGAGCCGATCAGAAGGCACTTGGTGCCCAGGCCCCAGGACCTGCCTCAACGCCTGGGTGGTGCCCATAACCACCCAACACGCGTCTGTTAGGCTTGACTACGGCTCGCTATGTGGTGTTATTCTGCAGCTCGCCGTCAATCTATTGCTGAAACTAATCCCTATAAGAAAGGAAGTAAACCGTAATAGTGTTATCAACTAGACATAAGGTCCACGCGACGCACAGCAATGATGAAAGCGTTAAGATACATACCTGGACGTCCAATATTGTAAGGACGAGGGCGGTAACGAAGGTAGAGGGAAAATAATTCAGTATTAAGCGTCTTTGCACTGGCTCTGGGATACTGAACTATATTTCTAGGGCCGGGGCTGGAGGCTCTGGCGACAGTCCTTATCTTCACTACTACTTTCGTTCCCCAAAGCTTTCGATGCAGGTTGCTGATCCGCAAACTAGTGTTCCTTTTTTTTGTCCGTAGAGTATCGATGTATCGACCGTTTGTATCTCTGCCAATCGAAAAACCGCCGAGACACACGAGACAGCGAAATGACTATCATCGTGGCCGCGGTCAATCATGTTCCTGACCAGATGGCATATCACCATGCAATTGCGTCGACCACCCCTACATCCCTTTTACATCGGCTCGCGTCCGGCGATATCATACCCTTCCCGACAGCACCGATAGCACGTCGGGACCTGCTAAGCTGCCTTACACGCACCGTCGTTCCCCTAAGTCAGCCCCGTCTCGTATCTCCCTCATCGAGTGGATCAAGGCGGATTGCCCGTCACACGCAGTAGTGTTAATATGAACACGTAGTGCCTAAGTTCTCTGAGCTGGCCACAGGGTCTCGGCTAACATCGGAACGCCAGCAGGCCCCTTTGACAGTTGTTTCGGATGTCCCGCAGCCAAACGAAATGGAGACATTAACGCTCACAGATGGTTCGTACGCGAGAAATCACTCGCTTGGAACTTCCGTGATATGGGTCATACGATTGATACCGACGAAATAATCAAGACTGTACCATACAAGGGCGGACGAACAATATCAATGCACATAAGCCTCTAAGTCTAGTTCGTAAAGTTATTGATATTATTCGCGAAGGTCTTAAGAAGAGACATGGCTCCGGTGAGGATCTATCAGACATCTATTCCACCATGGACCAATCTCCCCTTCGCAAAGCTGCCTGTCTAAGAGCCACGTAGATAGTTGCTAATCAACTACCGGACCCATTACTGATAGGTCAAGCTTCCTCATAGCATGGATTAGCTGACGGCCGTTTGCTCGGGCTCAGGGGTGCTACGGCCAGGCTAGTGCTGGAGACGAGTGCCTCCTTTCCTACGTTTTTGCGTCCGTTAGGACCAGATGCGCGATCGGTTGGATCGCTGCCTTGATCCTTTGCGTCTGGATACAAACCGGGAGCGCCCTTAAGATCGGAAACAGCGACTGCTTCAGGTTGACTGCGCCCTTCGTTTTGGCGTGACTCCTTCGCGGCTGATCTTCATCTCGAGTGTGGTCACAGCCACGCTGCTCGGGGGTGTTCGACTCCTTGACACTGTAACCGCCAGGTCAAACTAATCCGCCGAGCCTGCCAGCACCATCGAATTATGGAGGGAGTCATACGGAAATCCCGTCTGTTTCGCTCTCCGTCAGGCGGCTGTGAGGCCCCTGATCAACGGCTCCGTCCCACCACTCTGCGTCAAAACCTCTAAGTGGTCGCATTACAGCCTCGTACCGTATCCCTAGCCCTGAGTCAGGCGGATACAATTTTCATACGAGCGCCTTTCCGGTTTAGTCTAACAGAGGTTAATCCACTTCTCCGATGAGACGGATGCCAGAGAGCGAATGCACCGAAGATTGCCACCTCGGCAGGTTGCTGTGTATACCGGTAACTGCCAGTTTCGTGACTACCGCATACCTATAGACCTGGTCGTCTAGAATGGGGCATGTGCCATATTAATAAACTCGTAGCTGCGCTCTCATTTCGCGTCGCAAAGATCAGAAGCCAATCCGGGCAGATCTCAGAGGCTTCAGGTGACACCGGCTGGCCAGGAGCTGAAAGACGGGTTGCGGCTTGGGCAGCACCACATGAGGCAGGACCGCTACTCGCACGTCTGCTCACCACCGTATTCGGTCGAAGGATCTTGCATACTCTCGTAGCCCTTAAACCATGCGTTTCCAAGATAACAGCCGGCTGCTGGGATATGTGTGGGAGGGTCCAGGAGTGGGCGCAGACGTAAGCGGAGACAAGGACCGCGAGGTTTGCGAGCTGCCTCACTGGTACTTGCTAAAAGAGCTCATTAGTGCCCTGCGTGAGATTAGATTGCAAAGACGCAACAGTAGCGAGGGCCGCTAGGGCGCGGCTTTGTGGTCATCTCGTTGGTAGATGACGCCGATCGACAGCTATGGCGGACGGGCAGAATCAATAGTCAAGAGAAAGAGTCTTGTATACAGAATCTATGTCTGCCAGCAAGTAAAGAGATCGAGCGAGGTAGCAGTAAACGCACTCAAGCTAGCGGCAGTAGTGCTTGATAAAAGCGATAAACGTTGTGATGGCTGTACGATAGTTGGAGGTGGAAGGTAAGGTTGAAGCGGGAACCGAAAGGATAAGGCCCGCATGATTTTCATTCTCTTGACGAATGATAACCTAAGGACAAAACCACGGCCCGGTGCTATACTCAAGCCGTAGGCTAGGCTCACCCTCGGCTCACGCGGGGCTCACCACAGCTCAGGCGTAGCGCACCCCGGCTCAGACGAAGCTCACCCCAGCTCAGGCGAAGCTCATCCCAGCTCAGGTTAAGGCAACGCTGGCTCGGGACCATACACGACAAAGGAAATTGCAGAGGGCAAGATTAGGGTGGTGCAATTTTCTGTTATTAGAAAATGAGATATAAGGGAATACCAGGCGGACACATAAGTGGGTTATTTACCCGATCCATGGCGGTAAGGTGACGTTCTTAATGTTTGCACTGTGGCCTCTTGTATGTAAGTGATCTAATATGAATAATTCTGACAGACATATTGCAGCTGCCATAACGAGGTTCGTAGGTTATCATATTGGGCACTGTTAAGCCTCCGTCACCTTAAACGGTGTTAACCTGAAATTTCTTTGCGGTCAATCTCCAACCCTTTCGTTCATCGTTCTAATCTACCTATTTCGTCCCTTACCCAAGTTTGTTAATGCCGACCTCCTCAGATTTTATTACTGTTAAGGTGATAATTTCGTTACCGCCGACCGCCAACCCCTTTCTGTCTTGGATTCTCGTTGCGGACGCGGACATACTCGATTTAGTGCTGCCTACTCCCATTTCGAATCAAAGTGTCCCCGCCCCACTTAGCTTTTGAATCACACACCTTTTTTTGCATCGCAACGTTCAACTTCGAATACGTTTCAAAGCGATATATCTTAACAAGCAGAAAAATCTGGATTTGCAGCCATATATCATTATGTAGCCCTCGACGAGAGCTACATTTTAATGCCGGTTACACCTTTATGACTACTATATTCGATAAGATACAAGTCTTTAAATGATAACTTTCCGTTTAAGCCATACGGATTCTTTAATAACTTGGCTAATATAACAGTTATAAAGGTACACCCGGTATCATTATATAGCCCTCGACGAGGGTTACATAATAATATATAGTTACATTTTAGTAACTGTTTGGTTATTATTATATATCGCTTTAAAGTCCGATATAACTAAAACTAATAATTTTAAACGATTTCGAAAAAGTTTTTTGTACGTAATAATAATTAAAAACGCCTTATTAAAAGAAATTTAATGCGAGGTCGGTATTTTTAAGTTAATAACAGGAAAACCTTATTAAAAAAGTTTAACGCGGAATTGGAATTAAGCTAACTCCTTATTAAGCTTTTTTAAAAGGTTTTTAATTGTTATTACATTACGTACAGGAAATTCCTTTAAAATCGTTCAAAATAATCCAGTTTTAAATATGTCGGTATTTAAAGCTATATATCTTAATAATTAAAAGGCTCGGAACGTACAACTAAATATAGTTATGTAGCTTTTATTAAGGGCTATATAATAATACCGGATGTACCTTTATAATTATTATATTAGCTAAGTTATTAAAAACTTCGTATAACTTAAATGTTATGGCCCAGCAAGTTTGGCTACTTTAAGAAGGGTCGGGGCCTTAGGAGAATTAATTCCGATAGTGGATCTTGGTTACGTGATGGGCTTAAAGAACTTAATGAGTTTTATTGGTTCCAAGAGAGCTTGGCGGTTTGAGCTAGTTGAGTTAAGAGGATGGTTTAAAAGAGTTTAAGGGGTTTAAGGAAATCCGGTTACTAAGATAAGGTTTGAGCCGGTTTGAATACTTTAAGCTAAAAGAAAGATATATACGTTTATTATTTCCATAGTTTTAGATAATACCAGCTTGTAATATAATTTGGTTACTTAAATTACCTTTAGTTATTTGTTATTATTAAACGTAATTAATTTGCTTTTTATTATTTAATTTCCTACAGTATTATTATTAATATAAACCCGTACGATTAAGTTTAATAGTTGGTTAATTAGCTTAGCCGTTATATGTTATAAGTTTTTGTTTAGTAATATAATTAAACTTTAAGTAATATTCGAATCGTTATTATGTCGATTAGCGTATAAGTAACCGTTATTCCGGAATTTACGGCTTAGTAATTTTAAGATAAGATTAAAAAGCTTAAGGTTACCGTTTAGTAATTTATTAATAAAGTAGTAACAGTTTAGTAATTGGATCTTTGCAAGATAAAGCCTAAGAAATTATAGTTTTATAACGGGAAAGGGAATATTTAAAGTTTTTTAACCCAGGTTCGGGTTTATTTTCGTTTTAAAGGATTTATTGATTTAATTGATTAGATTTTTGTTGTTGCTGTTTGTTTAGAAGGAAATATCTTTGATTGGTTTAAATTTATTATAAGGGACTTTTTGGAAAATGGAAAATCCGATTAGGAAGAAATTATTCGGAAGATTTTTTTAGTTATGTTAACTTTAAAGATAAACTTAAGAGCAATTTTGAGAATCCGGACGAAGGACGAGTTGCGGCCCAGAAGGTTCTTTAATTACGCCAGAAGGGACTAGTTTCCGTATATGCTGTAAAGTTTAGGAACTTTATAGCAAAAGCAGGATAGACGGACGAAAAAAATAATACTTTAATCGATGTATTTTATAAAAAATTAAAAGAGGACGTTAAGAGTGAGATTATTAAATTCCTGCGACTTATAATATTTAACAAGTATATTACAGAAATAGTAAAAATCGATAACTGGCAGTTTAAAAAACGACAAAAACGACGAAAATATTTTATTTTACGGGTTGGATATTTTAAGGCCAATTAGGGAAAAAGGCGCGAGATACCTTTTATTTTTTATGGAATAATTCCAGGATTTATGGAACTTGGCATTATTTAGCGACGAAATATAAGCTAGGTATAATATTATAATTATGGCAAGATAGGACATGTTACTAAACGATATAAATTACCGCTAAAAACCGACAAGAAAGTATATTGGGCCTTAATATCCGAGGGACTTTTAAAAGGTTAAAACGGTAACAAATAAATTAATATAGTTCGTATTTGCTATAACGACGAATAAGAAAAAATTCGATAAGGGTTAAAAACGGCTAAGGCTTTTTTATAGGTAGTAATTGATAGATAGGTTTAAAAGGTACAGCATGTAGGTTTTTATCCTGTTAACTGCAACTAATCCTAGAGTCCCGTTTACGTAAAAAAAAAGCGACGAATTTACGAACGAATTACCTGTATATAGGAAAAAAATTTCGATTTTTATACCTAAACGGGGTATAACTAAGAAGACCAATAATAATATCGAAAATTGCGAACCTTTATTACCTAGGAAAAGGTCGACGATGCAGCACCAGTATTAACATAGCCCGAAAACAAGGGATATCTTTAAGGGGATCTTATGTATTATTTCGGATAATGCGATTATTAAACCCAAAAAAAATTAATTTAAAGGTTTGTCGATAAATATTGTTAAAAAGTTATTACCGAAATCCAATTACAATTAGCTTTTAAAATAAATCCTCGAAAATAAAAGGTATTACGAAAGAAATTAATAAAATTTATTAATTAAAGTTAACTAATTTCTTATACGGGATAAAAGGTTATGGGAAAACTAAAAGATAATATCTGCGAAATTTCAGGTTAATTATACCAGTAAAATAAAAAGATTTTTTAATTTAAAGCTTAGTTGCGCCGTTAGAAAGGCCAGATAAAGCAAGTTCAAAAGATGTACGAGTAATTTACCGAATAAGTTTAACAGTTTATAAAAATTTTTAAAAAAAGGACGTTATTTATAAAAAGGCCTTAGGATAACGCGAGCCGGAAATAATAAGAATTTCCCAGAATAGTTTTAAATACGACGATAGGAATTAATAATAACCTTGCTACCTTAAAAATATAAATTGGGACATACTGGTACATTGTAATAGTAAATTGCGGAATTTTAAGCGCTAACTACGTTATTCCGAAATTAGTAAATCAGCTTAGATTATTATAAAAAGATAAAAAGAACCTTTATATTGCCGAAAACGTAAAAGGTTAAGTATTTACTTATAATAACAGAAAATTTATCCGCGAAATTAATTACCTTAAGATTTTTATTAAAAAATAAATCCAGATAATTAATTTCGATATTGTTCCGTTAAAAAATTACGACATAATTTTAAAAAGGTTATGGTTGTATTAATATAACTTTTTAATTAATTAAAATATTAACTAGGTAAAGTTTACTTTATATTTTATCGATAAATAAAAAAGACGAACAAGATTTCCATATTTAATTAACGACAGGAAAAACGACAAATATAAATATAAAGATACGATAGAAACTTTATTATTTAAAAAAACGAAACATAAGAAAAAAAGGGCATAATAAACGTATTCGACGTATTATAACCATTATCCGGGTACAGCTTTGCGATATAAACGAAATTTTAAAATATCAGCCCCAAAAACCAGAAAAAAAAATAATTAATATATTATTACAGTATTGTAAGTATAAACGATTGTTTTAAAAAAAACTTAGTATTAAGTTACTAGAATATAACAAATAAAATTACGAAATAATGTTTAAAAAAGGTACTTTACTTAAGTTTTACCTTATTTATAATATAAATAAAACAAAACTTTATATTTTACGTACGTATTTAAAAAAACAAATTTTAAAAAGGATAAATTTAACAATTTATATTTTCAACCGGTTATGCCATATTTTTCGTATTAAAAGAAAATAGCAAATTACGATTAATAGTAAATTATTAACATCTTAACAGCATTACTATTAAAGATAAGATACCTTTATTATTAATTACCGAAATAAAAAATTGTTTATAAAAAACTAAATAATTTATCGTTTTAAACTTTAAAAATAAATATAACTTAATTCGAATTAAGTTAAGATATAAGTAAAAAACGGCTTTTAAAACAAAGTACGGATTATATAAATATTTAATTATATTAATAAAATTTATAAACGTACCAATAACCTTTTAACGAATAGTTAATTACGTAATTCGAAAATACCTGGATATTTTCGTTATATATTATTTAAATAACATGTTAATTTTTTTAAAGTTAAAAAAAGTACATGCAGGATACGTTTATTAAGTTCTTTAAGTTTTATAAAACGCTAATTTATTAATTAACGCAAAAAAAAGTCAATTTTACATATAAAAAATAAAATATCTAAAATATATTATTATCCCAAAATATATCAAAATAGATCTTAAAAAAATTGCAGCAATTGCCGAATAACTAATATTTATTATTATTACGGAAATATAGGCATTTATTGGATTCGTTAATTACTACCGGAAATTTATTAAGTACTTTAATAAAATCGCAATACTTTTGTTTAATTTTATTAAAAAAACGAATTTTAATAAACGACGGAAACAAAAAAAGCTTGTTAACAAATTAAAAATACGATTATTAATAAACTAGTATTAATTATATACGATTTAAAACGTCCAGTTAAAATAAAAACCAATTTTTTAAATTATGCATTAAACGTAATAATTAAATACCGAAATAATTAAAGAATACTTTACCCGATTACTTTTTATTTTTACAAGTTAAAAAAAACAGAATTAAATTATGTTATTCCTGACAAAAAATTTATAGCTATCGTTAAAGCTTTTCAAAAATTTAAATATATGCTTAAAAAAAACCTTTATTAAATTAAGGTTTATACCGATTATAAAAACCTTACCCGTTTTATTATTATATAAAAATTTACAGGACAATAATTACGTTATACCGAAAAGTTAGTAAAGTACGATTTCGTTATTATTTATTAAAAAAGGTTTAAAAACGGCAAAATAAATATTCTTAATAGACGACCTAACTTAAAAAAAATTAATTAAGGTTAATTATAGAATTTTCGATATTACCTTAAAAAGATACCTGAAATTACGACAAATCGTAATAATTAGGATAATACCTCCCGATTTACATTAGAAAATTTAACAGTATAATAACAGCTTACCTGCCGATTAAAAAATAAACAAAATTTAAATATTAAAAGAATATTAGCAGGACTTAATATAGGATATATATTAATATTTACTTTATAAATATCCAGGAATCCACAAAATCTTAAAACGGTTATAATATATTTATTATTTTCTTAAAATAAAAACAATAATATAAACAATTAAACGAAAATACGACGTTTGCGTTAAAGTTCAGGCTTTACGGCATAAATTATACGAAAAACTGCAATTATTTCCAGTTTTACAATAACTATAGAACTTAATTATTATGGATTTTATTATTAAACTTCCTTTATCCGAAAATCCAGCAATAAAAATATATTACGATAGTATTTTCGTAATTGTTAATCGATTTACGAAAATTTTCTTTTCCTACCTTACCACGAAAATATAAACGCAAAATAAATAACATATATTTTCTTTCGACATATATTTAACGTACATGGATTATTAACGGAAATTATTTCAAATAAAGGTATTACTTTTACCTTTAAGTTTTAATAAGGTTTTATGGTATAAATCGGCCTAAATTATAAATTATTTAGTATATTTAAATTCCAGATAAACAGGTAAATAAAACGGTTAAATTAGACTTTCGAAATTTACTTACAATATTACATTAATTACGAATAAAACAATTAAGTTAAAAAATTATTAATAGCCCAGTTGGCTTATAATACCAGTTACCATGAAAGTATCAAAATAACTTTAGCAAATACCAATTTTGGTTTTATATTAAAAATCTATAAAAAAATACGTAATAACGATTTAATTAATATTAAAATTATTTTAACGTTAAAATAATTTAAACAATTACATGCAGAAATAAAAACAGAATTCGAATTTATACGCAGCCAAATAAAGAAATATTATAACCAAAAAAAGTTGAAAAAATTAACTTTTTTAAAGGTAAATATGGTTTATCTAGCTACTAAAAACATCAAAACCAAACGCCCAAATTAAAAACTCGACTTTAAGTATATCGGACCATATAACGTTTTTAAAAGAATTTCAAAAAATAACTATAAATTAAAATTACCCTTAAAAGTCAAACTTTATTTAATCTTTCATATTTTCTTATTTAAGTTAGTAATAAATACCATCAAAGTTAATATAAAATAAAAGGATAAGGCAGAAAAGACATACCAATATACGAAACAAAAAAGGTTCTAAATATACGCAGAAAAAACGGATTTACTAAGTTCTTAGTTAAGTAAAAAAACTACCCGGATTCCGAAAATATCTAGGAACCTGCCAAAAACCTTATAAACGTTTAGCGTTTTTTGAAAAATTTTATTAACGACGTTAAAACCCGTTATAAATATCCCTTAATTTACGTTATCCGGATTTAATTAATTAATATTACCGGTACCAAGCCAGTTAACTAAGCCTAAGGCCGTAATTAACATAGCTGCAGTAACCGCAGTTTTTAATTATTGCTGTTTTTTTTAAACGTTTAAATTCTTCCATAATTTTTATATTTTGGATTTTTTTACGTAACAACTTAACACCCCGTTTCCGTAAAATTTTCTTTTAATTCCGAAAATAAACCAAACAACCGAATAATTTCTGGAAATATTTTTAAAAATCGTTAAAACTTTATTACATCCGTAACAGTTTTTCCTTAACAAAACGTTTTTACAAATCCAAACGATTTTCCTCGGTTATTAATTTTTAGTATTTAGTTTCGGAAAAATTAAAAAGATTATAAAAACTACCGTATTTAACGTAACGCGTATACTTGTCAAAGTTAAAATAAGTCTTATAAAATTTCCGTTTAAATTTATAACGAAAATAAAAAATAATCGATAATATATCAAAACTTAAACGGTTAATACGTTTCGACAACGTAAAAGCGTTTTAACGCTTACGAATTTTTTTTTTAATACCGTTAATTATAACGAAAAATAAGATGTAAAAGAAGGAAGTTACTTACCGAAAATGACAAACAAACAAATTAATCTTTAAAGGCAAAAATCCTAAAAAAAGGGAAATCGTATTATAACCTAACAAGCTTAGTTATTCCAAAAAAAGTTAAGGTTTTAAAAAAATTAATTCCGATAATAAATCTTGGTTACGTAATAGGCTTAAAAAATTTAATAAGTTTTATTAGCTCTAAAAAAGCTTAACGGCTTAAGCCAGTTAAGCCAGGAGGATGGCTTAAAAAGGTTTAAAAGCTTAAGGAAATCCGGTTACTAAGATAAAGTTTAAGCCGGTTTAAGTACTTTAAGCCAAAAAAAGGATATATATGCTTATTATTTCCATAGTTTTAGATAATACCAGTTGTAATACAACTTGGTTACCCAAATTACCCTTAGTTATCTGCTATTACCAGACGTAACTAATTTACTCTTTATTACTCAGTTTCCTACAGTACTACTGCTAATATAAACCCGTACAACTAGGTTTAATAGTTGGTTAACTAGCCCAGCCGTTATATTAAACGGAAAATTATTATTTAAAAACTTATATCTTATCGAATATAACAGCCATAAAGGTTTAACCGGTATCAAAATGTAGCCCTCGACGAGGGCTACATAACTATATCCGGCTGCACGTTCTTAACCTTTTAGTTATCAAGATATATGGCTTTGAATACCGATATAACCAAAGTTGACGGTTATGTTGCAAAAAAAAAGTGTGTGATTTAACAGCTAAGTGGGGCGGGGACACTTTGATTCGAAATGGGAGTAGTTCTGGTAGTTGACCTCATTTCGTCATTGCCCTCAACCGACTAATTCTGCCGCTGCCAAACTCCTTCCACTTGGTCGCCTTCTGTGGGAGAAAACGGTGAAGTACAGAGTGATAGGTAGAAGAAGCAGCCTAACAGGTAGTCCGTAATGTAGAGAGTAAATAGACGACCATTAATCCTATCTCTCCCTAACTATTCCGTGGCGAAGCCCCCTATACATACACAAGCTAGACCCTCACCGGCGGACCGCTGAGCCCTAGAAAGGGGATGATACCTTGGCACCTGACACATTCGCCGATCCATTTATTTCTTTTCGCCATCGACACTCTTCCCTCTTTTTCCGATTTTTGGTTCCTCCTTACTTTATCATCGCCGACTTCGCCCCACTACTCCTTCCATTCCGCCTACATCATCCTTTCTTGACACAATGGCCGAAGCCAAGCTGGACCTCTTAGCTGCAGAAACGCTTGCTGGCATTACTGTCTTGATAAGCTTTCCAATGCGAAGGCCCTGCTTTGTACTTGCAAGCGGCTGCGAAATATCTTCGCCGGGTGCCAATATCATTGCGAAGAAATATATTTTTCGTAAACCCTTCCGATCTCAAGCTTGCGGTCAGTTATAGCTTCGCACGAAGTAGACCCAACCGATCTTGTTGCCGTCGACCAGTTCATTACTGCCTATATTCACGAGACCTACTGGCCAGTGCCCTACTCCAACATGAGAAACATGGCCGCACTTTTAAGCTTGATCGAAGCCGCAACCCGTGTTGCAAATTTCGGGCAAAAAACAGTCATTACCATACTCATAGTTATACAGAGGCACTAGCCTCTTCACCGGACTATCCAATTTCGAGGTACGGCGCATGACAGCTGGCGATCCTTACCGCCGGGATGCCTACTGCTCACATGTATAAGGTGAGCCAGGAAAGAGTACGGGGTGGTTTGGATAACGCGAACGAGAGCCTTAATACGATATGCTTTTAAGCAACTTCCTATGGGATTCGCAATAAGGCGCACTGTTGCATTTACTACATATTAAGTGTATCGGAGCCCACGTACCCACCTTTGCATATTGGAACTGCGACACAAGGGGCGGTGGCCGTGCTGATCGCGGGAACGGAAGTCCGCGGTTGTGGCTTGCTGCCTTTCTGGTTCATGAGTGGAAGAACTTGGCAATCTTTTTTTTCTAATGATAGCCGATGAGGTCATGCGTGCATACAGTAGCCCAACTGACACCTACTGGGCCCATCAGACGCTTTAGAACTATTGAAGGAACCTTAATTCTGAACGGATGAAGAGAGGATATTTTCATCTCAGTTTCTCAGTCATCTCGGGTCTTCGTAAACCCGTACTTAAGTACCCATTTGCAAGTACGACGACTAACTTCTTGTTTACTTGTCGACTTATCAGTTTTCCGGTACCGACAGCTCTTTAACTTTTGCCGCCGACCCATCTACATTCGTATCGTGGAACCCCTTATATGATCTTCTTTATCTTATCCGCATCGTCTTCCTTTGTTTCGTACCCACTTTTTCGCTGATTCTAGGCAGACTTATAGATATCTTAAGGATTTGGTTAACGTTATTTCTTTACCTTATTATTATTCGCTGACCAGCAGCGGTTATCTCCTATGCCTTATTATAAACCTAGAACCCCATTTTTATCTATATATTTAAAGCTTTGATTAATAATTTCTTAATAACATGATAACTTATTAATATATATATATTAAGATGACCCCTTTATTAACGTATGACGGCTGGGCTAGTTAACCAATTATTAAACCTAGTCGTACGGGTTTATGTTGGCAGTGGTATTGTGGGAAACTGAGTAATGAAAAGTAAACTAGTTACGTCTGGTAATAACAGATAACCAAGGGTGATCTGGGTAACCAACTTGCATTATAAGCTGGTGCTATTTAAAATTATGAGAAATAATAAGCGTATATATCCTTTTTGTTAATTTATAGTGATTATTTTTGATTATTTCTAATTATTATTATTATAGTGATTACTAATAATTAAGTTTTTGTAATTATTCCTGATTACTGGGTTTCCCGTAATTACAAATTACGTAATCCGTTAAAAGTCGGAGCTTGTTTTCCTGCAGTTTCCGACTGTTTGGAAAGGTTAAGCCTTGTTAGGTTATAACACGATTTCTCCTTTTTTAGGATTTTTGCCTTTAAAAATTAATTTGTTTGTTTGTGATTTTTGGTAAGTAACTTCCTTTTTTTACTATTACTTTTTTTGGGTACCAATATGTTTAATCGAAAAAATAGAACTTGCCGCAAGCTACGTTTTTTTACCGTTCGTCGCGTTAAACTTATAGAAGCTTTTGACGATTTTGGCTTCGAAGTTATTGTAACGAACCTGTCATACGTCCACCTGGAGGTATGAGCAGTATCCGAAAAAGGGTCTTGATTTGCAGGTAACAATAGGGCGAGGAATGATTCAATGTGTTCGTTAAAGAGATTTAAGGTACTCTTCCCTCAATCAGAGAACGGTGTAGTTGCCTCTGGTTAAGAGCTTAGATTGATAGCTAAGGAGCGAAACTATTTTTGAGGCTATCTACATAGGAAACTGGTCCATTATATATCCATTCCGTCCTTGGTGAGTGTGTCGTGGATCTATGTGATCTATGTGATCTGATCAATCCGTCAGATCACTTAGATCACCTTCGAGAGCCAAGTCTCCTTAGCCGAGGTTTAGCCGTTGGAGTGCTTGCGCTAGGCCAGTCAGATTGGCCCCCTCTAGGCAAGAACCCTTGTTCTTGTAACAGTTATGCCTTGTTCTTGGTATATTTTAAAAGGATTAAAATGTAAGATAATAGAAAATATGTCGCGATATAAAAAATGTGTCTTTCGAGGTCGTTTTTGTAATGGTACCGGCGTACCGGTATCGTCCTTGCAGAATATTCGTCGTAAACATTAACGCCTTGAACGAAAGGAAACGTTTGCGGAAAAGCGTTTTTTGGAGCTTTAATACCGTTATTTAAAAATACAACGGCAACATTAAGAAAAAATAAACGAGGTTTTGGCTTGTTTAATTCGGTTATGCAAACAAAAAACTTTAACGCGTTCGAAAGGTGTTATTATGGTTTAGCGTGGTTTGCAGTTGCTGGACAAATTAAAAGAAGAAGAAAGGCGGGAATAGGCGGGTTTGGAAGCCAGTATTATTGCGTTAGTACAGGTTCCTGGTCCGGTAAACTGGTTAAGTATCGAAAATATTAACTGGTTTATTACTGACAATATTAATTAGGGTGTTATGGCCGGTAACCCCGGCGTTACTGGTGGAAATTTTTTAGAAAGCGCTAGGCGTTTATGAAATTTTTGGCGGGCTTTTAGGTGTTCTCGGAATCGGGGTGTTTTTTTTACTTGATGAGGTACTGGGTAGGTTTACTTTTTTTGCGTATATTTAGGATTTTCTCCATTTTATATACCGGTACATTTTTTTTCTGCCTTATCCTTATATTTTATGTTAATTTTGATAGTGTCCGCCGTTAACTTAAGTAAGAAAATATAAAAGATTGGATAAAGCTTAATTTTTGAAAGTAGCTTTAATTCGTAATTATTTTTTGAAAATTTCTTTTTAAACCTTATACGGGCCGATATACTTGAAGTTAAGTTTTTAATTGGGGCGTTTGGTTTTGATGTTTTTGGTGGTTAAATAAACCATGTTTTTTTCTGAAAAGCTTGGTCCCTTTAACTTTTTTTGGTTATAGTACTTTTTTATTTGATTACGTATAAATTCGAGTTTTGTTTTTATTTCTGCGTATAGCTGCCTGAGTTGTTTTGATATTAAGATGGCTTTGATATTAATTGGGCCGTTATTACGTATCTTTTTGTAGATTTTTGGTATAAAACCGAAATTAGCGTTCGCTAAGGTTATCTTAATATTTTCCTGGTAGTTAGTATTGTAAGTTAATTAGGTTATTAATAATTTTTAACCTAATTGTTCTGTTCGTAATTAATGTAATATCGTAAGTAAGTTTTGAAAATTTAATTTAACCGTTTTGTTTGCTTATTTATTTAAGGTTTAAATGTACTGGATAACTTGTGGTTTAAGCCGATTTGTACCATAAGGCCTTACCAGAATTTAGAAATAAATGTAATGCCTTTGTTTAAAACGATTTTTGTTAGTAATTTATGTACGTTAAAAATATGTCGAAAAAAGATATATGCTATTTGTTTTGCGTTAATATTTTTATTATAAGGTAGAAAATAGGAAAATTTCGTAAATCGGTCGACGATTACGAAGATGCTGTTATAATATACTTTTATCGCTGGGTTTTCGGATAAGGAAAGTTTAGTAATAAAGTTTATAATGATCGAATTTTATAGTTGCTGTAAAACTGGGAGTGGTTGCAGTTTTTTATACGGTTTGTGTTTCGGAGCTTTTGTTTTGGCGTAAATATCGTATTTTTTTTTGACTCTCTGTATTATTATCTTTATTTTAGGGAAGTAATAGGTGTGCTGTAGCCGTTTTAGGGTTTTGTGGATCTTTGGATGTCTATGAAATAGGTGTTGATATATATTCCATATTAGGTTTTATTGATAATTTTCTGGAACTTAAACTTTGTTTATTTTTTAATTGTCGGGTAGGCTGTCGTTATATTGTTGTATTTTCTGGTATAGATCAGGGGGTATTGCCTTGATCGTTACGATTTGTCGTGATTTTAAGTATCCTTCTGGGGTGATATTAAAGATTTGGTAGCTAACCTTGATTAATTTTTTTAAGTCAGGTCGTCTATTAAGGGCGTCTGCTCTGTTGTTTTCAAAGTTTTTTTGATAGATAATAACGAAATTGTATTCCGCTAGCTTTTTTGCGTAATGTAGCTATCGTCTTGTAAGTTTTCGTGTAGTAGTAAAACGGGTGAGATTTTTGTAATCGGTGTAGACTTTAATCTGGTAAAGGTTTTTTTTGAGTATATGTTTAAATTTTCGAAAAGCCTTAACGATGGCTATAAACCTTTTATCGGAAATAGCGTAATTTAGTTTTGTTTTTTTTAATTTGTAGGAGTAGAAAGCAATCGAGTAAAGTACTTCTTAATTATTTCGGTATCCGATTACTGCGCTTAATGTATAATCCGAAAAATCGGTTTCTAGCTTGACTGGACGTTTTGGATCGTACATAATTAATACTGGTTTATTAATAATTGCATTTTTAATTTGTTAAAAAGCTTTTTCGGTTTCCGTCGTTTATTAGAATTTGTTTCTTTTTTTAATAAGGTTAGATAATAGTATCGCAATTTTACTGAAGTATTTGATAAATTTCCTGTAATAATTGGCAAATCTAATAAATGCCTGTATTTTTGTAACGGTAATAGGTGTAGGCCATTCTGTTACTGCTGCAATTTTCTTGGGGTCCATTTTAATATGTTTTAGGGTAATAATATATTCCAGATATTTTATTTCCTGTATATGGAACTAACTTTTTTTTACGTTAACTAACAGATTAACGTCCTGTAAAACCTGAAAAACTTAATAAACGTATCCTGCATGTGTTTCTTTTGATTCTGAAAAGATCAAAATGTCGTTTAGATAGCATATAACGAAAATATCCAGATATTTTCTAAATACGTAATTAACCATTTGTTAAAAGGTTACTGGTGCGTTTGTAAGTCTTATTAGTATAACCAAATATTCGTATAGTCCGTATTTCGTTTTAAAAGCCGTTTTTTATTTGTGTCCTAGTTTAATTCGAATTAGGTTATACCCGTTTTTAAAATTTAAAGCGGTAAATTATTTGGCTTTTTGTAAATAATTCTTTATTTCGGTAATTAGGGGTAAAAGTGTTCTATTCTTGACAGTAATGCTGTTAAGATGTCGATAATTTATTATTAATCGTAATTTGCCATTTTTTGGTACGAAGAATATAAGATATCCGGTTGAAGATATGGATCGTCGAATCTATCCTTTCTGGAGTCTATTTTCCAGGTATGCTTGTAGGATGTAAAGCTTTGCTTTGTTCAAATTGTAGATAAGGTAAAATTTGGATAAGGTGCCTTTTTTAAAAACTATCTTATAATCCCATTCGTTATGTTCTGGTAACTTCGTCTTAAGTGTTTTCTGAAACAGTCGCTTATATTTGCGATATTGTGGTGGTACTTTAGTTATGTCTTCTTTTTTTTCTGGCTTTTCGGGCTGGTATTTTAAAATTTCGTTCATATTGCAAAGTTGTGCCCGGATAGTGGCTATAATACGTCGAATACGTTTATTATGCCCTTTTTTTTTTGTGTCGTATTTTTTTAGGTAATGAGGTTTTTATCGTGTTTTTATGCTTGTATTTATTATTTCTTTTTTTATTAATCGAATGTGGAGATTTCGTCCGTCCTTTTTGCTTATCGATAGGATGTAAAGTGAATTTTACCTGGCCAGTACTTTAATCGATTAAGGGGTTGTATTAATATAATCATGGTTTTTCTAGGATTATGTTGTAGTTCCTTAACGGAACGATATCGAAGTTAATTATCTGGATGTGTCCTTAAACAAAAATCTCGAGGTAATTAATTTCGCGTATGATTTTTCCGTTGTTATAGGCGAATACCTAACTTTCTGCGTTTTTGGCGATGTAAAGGTTCTTTTTATCCTTCCATGGCAATCTAAGCTGATTGACCAATTTTGGGGTGATATAATTGGCGCTTAAAGTTCCGTAATCCACTATTACGATATACCAGTTTGTTCTAATTCGTATCTTTAGTGTAATAGGGTCGTTGTTACCTTCTATCGTTGTGCTTAAAGCTATTTTAGAGAGGTTTTGTTGCTGTTTCCGGCTCGTACCATCCTGAAGCTTTTTTATAAGTAATGTCCTTTTTTTAAAGATTTTGTAAGCTGTTGAACTTGTTCCGTAAGTCGTTTATATATCTTCTGTACTTGTTTTATCTGGCCTTTTTGGCGGCGCAGTTAAGCTTTTAATTGGAGGATTTTTTTTCTGCTGATATAGCTGGCCTGAAATTTCGCAGATGTCGTTTTCTAATTTTCCGATAGCTTTTTATCTTACATAAAAAACTGGTTAGCTTTAATTGGTAAACTTTACTAATTTTTCCCGTAATATTTTTCATTTTCGAAAATCCATTTTAAAAACTAACTAAGATTAAATTTCGGTGATAGCTTTTTGACAGTACTTGTCGATAGACCTCTAAATTAGTTTTTCTTAAGTTTGATAATCGCATTATCCGAAATAGTACGTAGGGTTTTTTTAGGGGCATCCCTTGCCTTTCGGTTATGTTAATACTGGTGTTATATTTTCGACTTTTTCCTGTGTGGTAGAGGCTCGTAATTCTCGATATTACTGTTAGTTGTTCTGGTTATATCCTGTTCGGGTGTAAAAATCAAAATTTTCTTCCCATATACGTATGATTCGTTCGTAAATCCGCTGTTTTTTTTTACGTAGATAAGGTATTGGAACTAACTGTAGTTAACAAAGTGGAGGTCCGCGTACCGTACTTTTTAAACTTATCTGTTAATTGCTACTTACGAAAAAGCCTTAATCGCTTTTAGTCCCTGTTGAATTTCTTTTTATTTATCGTTATGGCAAATACGAACTATGTTAATTTGTTTATACTGCGTACCTGGTACCGGGATTGGTTTACTGTTAAGTTTAATAAGTTATCTTTCCGGTACTGGAATTTAACTTTTTTATCGTTATCGTTTAGCTACCTTATAATACCGGGTTACATAACCTTTTTTATTGCAATTATAATATTATGCCTGGTTTATATTTCGGCGTTAAGTAATACCAAGTTCTATAAGTCCTGGAGCCGTTTTAAAGGAAATAGAAGGTATTTCGCGCCTTTTTCCTTAATTGGTTTTAAAATGTTTAACCCGTAAGGTAAAATATCTTTGTTATTTTTGTTGTTTTTTAAATTATCGGTTATCGATTTTAACTGCTTTTATAATATATTTGACGAATATATTAGGTCGCGGTAGTTTGATAATTTCGTTTTTAACGTTTTTTTAAGATTTTTATAAAATACGTTAATTAAAGTATCGTCTTTTTTATCTATCTATCCTGTTTCCGTTATAAGGTTCCTAAATTTTACAGTATACGTGGAAGTTGGTCCCTTTTGGTACAGTTGGAGAAGTTTCTATGCCGTAACTTGTTCTTTGTCTGGATTTTCAAAATTGCTCTTAAGCTTGTTTTTGAAGTTGACATAATTGGAAAAAACTCTTTGAGTAGCTTCTTCCTAATTAGACTTTCCATTCTCCAGAAAGTCCCTTATGGTAGGTTCAAACCAGTTAAGGACGTTTTTTTCTAGGTAAGCGGCGATAGTAAGGTTTTAATTAGCTGGATTAGTAAGTTCTTCAAAACGAAGGTAAATTCGAGCCTGGGTTAGGAAATTCTGGATATTCCTTTTCCCGTTATAAGGCTGTAGTTTTTTAGGTTTCATCTTGCGAGGACCCATTTACTAGGCTGTTATTATTTCGTTAATAAGTTGTTAAATAATAGCCTTAAGTTCCTTAATTTTGTCTTGGAGTTGCTAAACCGTAAATTCCGGAATAATGGTTGTTTGTGTATTGGTTAATATAATAACGATTTGAATATTGCTTAAAGTTTGACTGTATTATTAAATAAAAGCTTGTAACGTATAACGGCTGGGTTAGTTAATTAATTATTAAACCTAGTTATACGGGTTTATGTTAGCAGTGGTATTATAGAAAATTAAACAATAAAGAATAAATTAGTTACGTTTGGTAATAGCAAATAACTAAAGGTAATTTAGGTAATTAAGTTGTATTATAAGCTGGTGTTATTTAAGATTATGAGAAATAATAAACGTATATATCCTTTCTGTTAATCTACAGTAATTACTTTTGATCATTCCTGATTATCATTATTATGGTGATTACTAGTGATTAAGTTATTGTGATTACTTTTAATTATTGGGTCCCCCGTGATTACAAGTTACGTGACCCGCTGAGGGTCGGAACTTATCTTCCTGCAGTCTCCGACCGTTTGGAGAGGCCAAGCCTTGCTGGGCCATAACATAACGGGCCACCCCATTAACGGGCCACCTATTTTTAAAGCTATTACCACCATAACTTTTTAATTTAAACAATAATATCTTAATAATTACTTAATTAATTAATTACCTATTAACCGCCCCGTACAACTATGCAATAAAGGTTATTTTCGTTATTCTTTTCGTTTTCGGAAAACTCGTCTTTTTATTAATTTCGCGGAATTATAATAAAATATCTTTTTTTAATAACCTTATACCTTACTTTTACCTTTTTAACCGAAATTATCTTTACGAAAATTTTATTTAGTTCGGGCTGCATTTTCCGGCGTTTTTTAAGCTTAGCTTTTTTAAGGGCTGCAGTTAATTGGTTATTATAAACCTCGGCGGCGGAAAATTTAAGTAATTTTTCGTTAAAGGCCTTGCCGAATTTACGGAACAAAAAGCGTACAGTAAGATGTTACGAACCTCTAGGAGGCAGCTCTAAGAGAGGACCCCACTGCCGGGACTAGGGCCCGTTCTGGGTTACGTAACTTAATGTGATTTATTCGGTTGACTAGATCACTTAATACCATGATCTATATGATTTATCCGATTACATAGATCACCTAATACCATGATGGGATTAGAAGGAGTATATATAATGGACTAGTTTCCTTTGGAGATAGCCTTTAAATAGTTTCGTTTTTTAGCTATCAATTTAAGTTTTTAACTAAAGGTAACTGCACCGTTTTTTGATTAAAGGAAAAGTACCTTAAATTTCTTTAACGAATATATTAAATTATTTTTCGTTATATTGTTACCTGCAAATTAAAATCCTTTTCGGATATTGCTTATATTTCCAAGTGGATATATAACAGGTTCGTTACATTTTGATAGCTCTTTAATTAATAGTTGACGAATGATTTAAGGCCTAGTTGGGTATAAGCTTTCCTGAACTTAATAAAAACGATATTACAAAAACGACGTTTAGAAAACAGATAATATACTCGATTTTTATTACTAGCTAATAAAGGATTAATAACCAGAATAAACGACCTACCCCTTATTAAAGAAATCCTTTACTTAATTGACAATATAGTACCTTTTACGACTCGAGCTTAAGCCGGCTTTTTTTCTTTCCAGCAGTAACTTGCTCCAGCCTTTAAAGAAATTATTGAAGTATAAGGCAACTTAAAGGAAAAAAAGGATTATAAAGAGGAGGAGCCCGAAATCGAAAAGCCCGAACTTAAGGGCAAAAAAAAGGAACGGACGACAAACGAAAAGCTGGATCTTTTAGTAACAGAATTCCAGGCCTTAAAGAAAGAAAATGCCAGATTTACCCGAAAGGAAAAAGAAAGTACCCGACTAGCTCGAAAGGAAAAAGAAAAAGTTTCCGTATTACCTTTATTTGCCCCTAATCCTTATCGCGAAACCACCATTCTACCTCCTGGATATTATGGGATGCTAGAGGTTAAAGGTTATAAGCCAGCCGTTTTTAAACTTTATAATGAATTTACAGATGTAAAAGGATTTTTAATCTAGGTTAGAATTCATTTTAAATTTTACCAGAATTCTCTAATAAAAGATTATCAGAAAGTACTGGCCATTTCTTAAGCGTTTATAGGGAAAATCCTTTTATGGTTTGAGTTAATTTTGAAAGATTACCTGAAAAATTACCCCAGAAACTTATCGGACGTTATAAATTACATTTTTAGTAATTATAAGCACTTTAAAGATAAAATGCAAGCTTTGTTCAGAAATATTAATAAGGAACAGTATACGATAAAATAACTGCATTTGTTATGATAAACCAAGTTAATAGCAGAATATACGACCGAGTTTAATCGTTTAGCCGTTATTTTGCAACTGTTAGTAAGCGCATTGTTTTACCCATATTACGACGGCCTGAAACTTCAGGTTAAAAACGAGATGTATAAAGTACCCAAAACAGGATCTTTTAAAGAATATATAAATTAGGTTATTATCGCCGATCGACGTACCTTTAACAGGTATTTCGAAAAGAAAAGATTTAACAAGCGAAAAAACGAAAGGAATTCGAGTAACCGAACCTAGAAAAAAAAGGACAAACCTTAAAAAAAGCTAGCTTAATTTCGAAAGATCCCAAGATAAATAAGTTTAACATAAAGTGTTTTAACTGTAATAAAAAGGGCCATTATAAAAACGAATGTCGTTCCTTAACCAAAAAAAACACCAAGAAAAAAGGAATTTCTTAACTTTAAAAAAAATCCTAAGGAAAACCTTAGAAAAAGGTACGAATGGTAGAATATGAATTAAACAGTAAGAAAAAGGAAAAGGAGAAAAAAGTTAGTACCGCTTTTTTTTAGCAAAAATTTACCATTGCTATAACGAGTTAGATTTAGAACGGCGACCCAGAGTACGAGCGTTACCTAACTTGCCAGAATCGGATTGCTAAAGCCTGCAAATATTATCCCGGATAAACAGCTTTTAGAATAGCTATAAAGTTAAGATATGTTTGTTATCTAGATAAGCAGGAGTGCAAGATTTATAACGAAAACGGCCAGTTACGGCTAGACCTTAGTAATTACGGATAGTTGTTTCCCGAGCTTTGTAAGCTTTCCGAATGCATAATATACCTAAAACTTAACAGTACCAAAATATAACAAATAAATAATTATTATTTTTTTAATTTTTTTGTTTGTTACGATTATGGTTATTTAACCTATCTGCGAGCTAAAGAAAATAACGATTATTAGCTAGGTTAGGATAAAAAGGTACCTACCGAACCAGATAATAAATATAGATATATTAAAACTTCCTAATGGCCAAAATACCTTAGGTTTTGTTACCTATACCCGGAATCGGAACAAAGTTAGAGGGCTATAATACAAAGATGTATATGTTACTTACTTATGCTATGCATGATATATAAGGCCCTGGCAGTAGAACTGGACCTACGAAAAGATACAGCCCAGTTAAGTTTTCTTTCGCTTAAAAAAAAAGGACCAACCCAAGTCCATATAGTTCCAGAATCTTAGTGTTAATATGGCAGACGAACTTGGTTTAAGTGCATAAATAATTATTGCTTCAAGTATGCGGTTAAAAAAGCCAAAGAATGGAGACGTTTTTAACCTTATTAATCAAAAAATTTCAAAGGTTTTCGAAATTAAGGTATCGAAAAGCCCGTTAACATAAAACCTTATGTGAAGCCAGAACAGGACTTAAAAGTCAGATGGAGATTTTATTGCATTATAAAAACAAAACGTTTAAGGCAATAATTAACTTAGGCGCGGAAAGTAACTTTATTTTACCCGTTATAACAGAAAAATACCAGATCCTTTGGAAATACAAGCTACAGTTTTATAAACTACGTACTATTAATGGAAGCCTATTTACTTACGAAAACGGTCGAATTTTTAAGGAAATAAAGAAACTTCCAGTTAAAATATAAGGATACTTAAAAAAAATTATTTTTAACATAACCGATATTTCAAAACACGACATTATTTTAAAAATGCCATAATTTCGTTTTAGCAATCCACGTATTAACTGGAAAAAACAAACATTTTTCTGGAAAAATAAAAAAAATTAAAAGGTCTGTTATGTTATTAAGAAAGTACAAATTCCAAATCAAGATGCCACAATACCTTAAAAGTATAAAAGATTTAAGAAACTATTTAAGGACAAAAAGGATTACGAACTGCCTTTTTATAATTAATGGGATTATCGGATACCTATTAAGGAAGGATATTATTTTAAGCTTTATAAAATCTACTATATAAATCCGGAAAAGTCGAAAGCCCTGTAAAAAAGCATATAGTTAGATTTAAAAAAAAGATATATTTAACCTTTTAACTTTCCTGCCGGTTACCTTATTCTTATAGTTCCGAAAACAAAAAACGGTAAGTAAAAAATTAACGAAAACGGAGACCCGGTTTTCAGAAAAGTAATTGATTACAGACAATTAAATAACATTATAATTAAAAACGGTTACTTTTTAATTTTTATGAATACCTTAAAAAAAACGTTAGTAAAGTTAAATGGTTTACTGTATTAAATCTCCGTAATGGTTATTATCGTATTAAAATGGCCAAAAACGAAAAATAGAAAATAACGTTTAAAACAGTATATGGACTTTATAAATATAAAGTTATACTTATGGGACTTATTAACGTTTCCGTAAGTTTTTAACGTCTGGTTATAACCACTTTTAGATAGTTCCTGGATAAGTTCGTGTTTGTTTACCTCGACGACATTTTTATCTATTTTGAAACGTTAAAGGAATACAAAAAGTACGTTGCCCAAATATTTAAAACATTAGATAAAGCGAATATTCGAGTTAACCTAGCTAAAAGTATATGGCATATACAAAAGCTGGACTTTTTGGGATTTACATTTATTTCCGGACAAATTTAAATTTAACGTTTTAAGTTGGAAGCAATTAAGAACTGGCCTATCCCTGACAAGATAACCGTTATAGACATCCGATAAATCTTAGGATTTACGGGTTATATACGCGGCTTAATTAAGGGATATGGAGATATAATTAAACCACTAACAAAACTTACTATTAAAGAATACGTCGGAAAGAAATTTAAGTTTTTAAAAAAAGCTAAGAAAGCGTTTCGAATATTAAAAAATGCAATTATTAGTAGACCCGTTATAAAAATACCTAATCTAGATAAAAAAAAGCGTTTAAAAACGGACGCTTCAAATTACGCATTAAATGCCGTTTTAAAATAACTAAAGGATAATAACAAATGGTACCCAATAACGTATTATTCCAAAACACTTCGAAATACAAAACTTAAATACCCGATCTATAATAAAAAATTACTGGCAATTATTAACGCCTTCAAAAAATGGGAACCTTTTTTTAACGGAACGAAAAAACCTTTCGATATTTACTTTAATCACAAAAATTTTATTCGATTCATAAAAGTACAAGAATTAAATAAACGACATAAAACTTAAATAATCTTTTTATTAAAATTTAACTTTAAAATCTACCATATTAAAGGTAAAGAAAATGTCCAAACGGACATCCTAAATCGCAAAGGTAATTACGACTTTAAGATTCCAAAACGCCATATGCAGATGTTACAGGCTACGGAAAATGGCATTTTATAACTATACGTAATCTTAAAACAGCCTATACCAAAATTTTTGATACAATTTAAAAATTCCTACGATTTAAGCGAACGGGAAAAAATGAAGCAATTAAAAAAATAATCCAAAAACCAACTTTTATACCATAACAAGGTTTACATACTAAAAAAACGACAGAAACAGTTTATCAAAAAATTCCACGAAAACCCTTTACATAAACATTAAAAAATCTTCAAAATTATTAAACAACTAAAAGAAAAATACAACTTCCCTAAATTTCGCCGGGTAATTAAATAAGTTATCAAGGATTGCAACATTTATAACAAAGCAAAAGCAGCCCGATATAAGCCCTATAACTTACTGCAACCTACAAATATCCCCGACAAAGCATGGAACACTATCGCTTAGGACTTTATCATCGGTTTACCCCTATTAAAAAACCCCGTTATTAAAATCGAATATGATAAAATATAGGTAATCGTTAACAAACTTACCAAATATAGGTACTTCCTACCTTTTAAAAAAAACACGATAACAAAACAGTTAACGTACGCCTTTATACGACATTACCTCGACAAATACGGAATATTAAAGAAAATTATCTTTAACAAAAATAAGTTATTTACCTTTAAGTTCGGTACCAGCTTTTTTAAACAGATCGGTACCAAACTTAAATTCTCTACCGCCTATTACCCACAAACGGATAAACAAACTGAACGATTAAATCAAACGCTAAAGCAATATTTACGGAACTACGTCAATTACTAACAAAACAACTGGGTAAAGCTTTTACCATTCGTTCAAATAACTTACAACATTTCCATTAACGAAAACATGGGCGTATCCCCTTATATAGCGGTATACGGATACGAAACAAAAACCTAACGTCCGAAACAACCATTAAGCAAAGCTCCCACTGTTACCATAATTGCACCACGAACAAAAACAATGATTACAAAGGTCAAAACGGTACAAACTCGTTTACGAATTAAGCTGCAATTTCTCCAATAACGAATAGCCTAGTATTATAACAAAAAAAGGATTAAAGGATTAATTTTATCGAAAGGAAACAAGGTCTATTTGTTACGGCAAAAACTTAATGCAATCTTAAACATCTTATAAATTAAAACGAAAAAGCCCAATAACAAGCTCGATTTCCAAAAACTCGGCCTTTTCAAAATTAATAAAGTTATTTCTAAAACTAATTACCGATTATTACTACTCAAAACAATGAAAATACACCCCGTTTTTCATATTTCCCTACTTGAACCAGTACCGAAAGACGCCCCGTTAAAAAAAAACCTAAAGCTGGAAGATAAAACCGACGAATACGAAATCGAAAAGATACTAAATTCCAAAATAATTAAAGACAAAATCTAGTATCTAGTTAAATAAGAAGGATACTTATACGAAAAAAACATATAAGAACTACTTAACCACTTAACGAATATAATGGACCTGGTTAAGACGTTTCACCGACAAAATCTTGACCGACCGTTTCCAGTACGGCCAAGGTCGCAAGCGACAAAAATCCCCTACCTAAATCAATCCTAACGGCGTTCCAATCGAAAGAAAACACCCCCGTAATAACGTTTAATTCGGAAACAAGCTGTACTTACTCCGCCTCGATACGACGTTGCTTCTCCTTTACCCTTTCTTATTTTTCCAACTAGTCCAACTTGTAACCTTCTTTTAAAATTTCGAAAGCCTTCTTTTTCAAAATATCCTCTTAACGATGCAAACGTTATAATTTGTTTATTCGTAACGATATTTCTTCTTGAAACTTTTGCTGCAGTTACACGAATTCGTTTTCGGCAATACGACGTTTTTTTTAAAGACGGTTACGTTAAAAATTAATGTTTTTTAAGGAAGATATAACAACGGCCAAACCGTTACAATCGCGTTAAAAACGAATACAATAATAACAGCTCGGGATTTCCTTAGTTATAAAACACTGTTCTTTCCCGAAAAAAAAATAACTAAAATAAGGCAAAACTTCGAAACCAAACTTACGAATATATTCAGACCGGTTGTTACGGGATTAACGTTAGTTTAAACGAGACTTACGTACCGATTTTTTTGTTCGACCCGTTATAATAAGTTAACATTCGAAATGTTTTAATAAAAAAGGAAAACATTTACTTTTTATCTTTGGGACAAAGATCCTAAAAAAAGGGGGATAATATTACAAACCTCTAAGAGGCAGTTCCAAAAAAAAACCCCATTACCGGAACTAAGGCCCGTTCTGGGTTACGTAATTCAGTATAATCTACTCGGTTAACTAAATCACTTAATACCATAATCTATATAATCTATCCGATTACATAAATTACCTAACACCATAATGGAATTAAAAGAAGTATATATAATAGACCAGTTTTTTTTTAAAAATAACCTTTAAATAGTTTCGTTCCTTAACTATCAATCTAAGCTTTTAACCAAAAACAACTATACCGTTCTCTGATTAAGGGAAAAGTACCTTAAACTTTTTTAACGAACACATTAAATCATTTTTCGCCATATTATTACCTGCAAATCAAGACCCTTTTCGGATACTGCTCATACTTCCAGGTGGATGTATAACAGGTTCGTTACATAAGATTGCCGAAGGTTGGGTTTATTCCTACTAAGGATTTTTCGATTTAAATTAAATCCTTAAAAGATTTAAGTATTTTAATATTCAAAATAATTATTTCGGTTAGGAAATTAAAGCGTTTTAAGGTAAAAATTAATTTTAAAGCGGGTATATCCGTTATTTTTCCTCTTTCCTTAACGTACCTATTATTTAACGTTTTCGCTTTATTAATAAAACGCAAACCTGTTATTCTCCAGTTTTTTAAAATATATTTAAAATTATTATAACTTCGCCCCATGTTTCCGAAAATGTTTAAAAAAATCGGCTTTATTTGTAGTTTTAGAAACCCGGCCGTAATAACGTTCGCAAAATTAATAACGGAATTTCCGTTTTAAAATAACAAATATACTTACATCAAAAAGCTAAAAAAATATAAAAAACGTAAATAAGCAGGAAAATAATATAAATATTGTTTTAAAAGTACATTTATATAAAATTTTCGGTAATGTAACTATTGTAACCGTCAATAACTAAAAGTTTTATTTGTTAAGGTTTTCGGGCTTAATATTAAAAATAAAAACTTTGCGAAATTATTTTAAGTCGATTTCGTTATTCGTCCAGTTATTTTTTAAAGTAATAAAATACCAGCTTTCGTATACTTTATTATCAGAATTAGGAAATTATTATTATTATACGTTACCGCCGCTAAAAATTACAAATAATAACAACAAATACCCGTTAATATTAATACATATAATTATAATAATCCATCCTTTCTTAACGGCATCCTTTAAATTAATACACTTTTTAACAGCTTTACCAAAAACAAAAACGTTTTTTCTCATACCTTCTATTATTTCAATTTCGTTTGCGTTATATCGGTTCTTTTACTTAATAACCTTAATTTCCAATAAGGCAAAACGATTAAATAAAACGTTAATAAAAACCGAAAAAACGCTATTTAAACGCTTATAATCGATCGTCGTACCTTTAAAAATCCTAATTTGAAAATAACGGCGTAAAATAAGGTTACCTAACCTTTTTTTAAATGTTAAAAGTTACCGTTATTAATTAAGAAACGTTATACATATAAGCGAAAACGGAAATACGGTAACGCATAACTTAACTAACCTTATACAATAACTTAATAAATTAAACTTTCTTTTTAAATTCGTAATAGCTTTTAACGAACCTTATTAGTTTTTTCTTTCGTCGGTACATTTTTAATACGGCGTGTTATATATTATCGGGTAATATCGTAACCTTTAAAGGCTAAACGCAAAAATTTCTTACGCGTTACTTCGTTAATCGCCTACGCCGCACTTAATTAAGCTAAAAGCTGCATATCGTTCGAAAGCGTAAATTTTGATAAATAAGAAGATAATTTTTTAAATTTTTTAACGCGTTATTAAAAAGCCTTTTAAAGGGAAAGAAATCAATAAATGGGTCGACGCGTAACGCGGGTATGGGGTGGCCCGTTGATAGGGTGGCCCGTTGGTAAAGGGGTTATCTTAAGACGTATAATAAAATTAAAAACTTATAAAGTATTATTTATATTTATTTTAAAGCTGTAACTTTAAAGTAAAAACCGCGTTTTTAGCTAATTTTATATATATATATATATATGTATATATAGGTAATATCGTAATCTTTTCGAATTAACGATGAAGCTCTTTTTCGCTACCGCTTTAGTTGTTTTACTATGGCTTCGTAATGCTGGCTTTTTAAAGAAAAGGTAGGTTTTTTTTAAAATCGAACGCTTTCGCCGTTTAACAACGAGATAGTAGAAGTTTAATGTTTATATTAAAATCTTTAATTTCGTTCGTTATAATATAAGTAGAAGAATTATCTTAAAAATACCATATACTGTTCTTTTTAACCAAGTTAAAATTTAATTTATTGTTTATTAGTTAATTTAGTTAATTCAGTTAAAACGAAAAAGCGTTTACGAAAAGCGTTAAAATAGTTAAAAAAAACTTATAAAAACATTTGCGAAAAATAACTTTTAAAAAAAGAAACAAAAACGCCTACGGAACGTAAGCATTCAAACGCGATAAAACACCGAATCTATTAAAATATTTATAATCTTATTTTTATTATATATAATAAATTATAAATTCGTAATTAAGCGTTTTGCTGTTTTAAAACCCGTATAGGAAAACCTTATTATTAATATAAAGTTACGCGTAAACGATTAACCTTAAAAGAATATTACGATAAAAGCGAAATAAAAGGTAACGAAAATGTAAGATAATAGGTGGAAAAGTAAAATAATAGCCAAATAATAGCAGATTATTTTAAAAAGTAGGTATATTAGCAGATTTCTATCTGGGTTATATGTAAGATATATTGTTACGAGGTTTTATAATAATTTTTAATATATATAAATCGGCGACTAATCGGCGACTTTCTGCCGTATTTTCTTATTTTCTTATCTTATTCTCCTCCTTTTTATCTATTAATCCTTAACAACTACTGCCAGTTATATATTTAATATTTTAATTAATTTAGCTCCGGATGTAAAGTACGTATATTCCGGTACGGCTTAATTACCTTATACGCTTTATTACTCCAGGCGCCGTATTTATAAAGCCGTTTCCGAACGTTTTTTGATTATATTATTACCCGTTCCTACGTTATTAACTTTTTTCCAAATATTTCAAACCTGGATTTCTGTTTTTAAATACGTCCTTTTTTCGAACTTTCGGTTTTTTGTTCTTAGTTATTTCCTTTACCGTTAATATTTCTCCTTTTAATTTTCGATTATTCGTTATAATTATGTCTTTTTATGATATTCTTTTTAATAAGTACAAGTATTATCCGTCCTTAAAATAAAATAACCATTTTTATAACGTCGAAAACGAATCGGGGAAGTTCGGAAAGCTATATTAATATTATATCGTGTCGGCAGTTGAGGTGATTTGTTGGAAGGGCGGTGAAAGGAACAAACGGGCTTTGATGTGGCCCTAGGATTGCAAAGACAAAGGAGCTTGAAAGCTATATGTGGCTGCTCCCACTCTCCAATTTGTTAAACAGAATAAGACAGCATCCCAGACCCAATTGCAACACACTTTTGCCCACATAGTAGCATCTTCTGGTTCCGTCTTTTGGCACAATTGACATCCTGATCCACCCGTTTTATGTTGCACTTGAGGTACCGTTACGGAGGGGAGGCTCGTCGGCAGGCCCGACAATCGGAACAGCAGGCTTAGCGTAAGGGCGCTTTGAAGCGGGACTGCGGAAAAACGGCTCGACCTTAAAGAAGAAGGTTTTAAAGCTCCCTTAATCGCTTCAGGCAAGAGAGAAGCGTCTGCTTAAGGCAGCGGCCGTAATCGATTAAAGGCTGTAGGTTCGTCGGTGCGGTAACGTCCGAAAGGACCAGAGAGGACCAGAGAGGACCAGAGAGGACCAGAGAGGACCAGAGAGGACCAGAGAGGACCAGAGAGGACCAGAGAGGACTAGAGAGGACCGAAAGAAAGAAAGAGAGCCACCATGGCGTTTGGAAAGGCTATAGCGGCTGGAAAAAAGGTGGGAGGTTAGCCGGAAGGCTTCGACATAAAGAAGATGATGAAGGTGTTCGCGAAGCTGTCGAGTGAGAGCGCCGATAGCAAAAAGAATACGCACCTGGATTGGAAGCACTTTAACTTCAAGTTAGGTAAGGGGAATCGCTTTCGAAGTAGCGATAATTGGAAGATTTAAAAAACGGCTGTCTGGGTAGCCTTGATAGCAATTGGGTACCGTAACGGCGATTCGGCGAAGCTTACCCATGTAGACGAAACCAAGTTGGCCGCTGCTATTATCGAAAACGTTAAAAAAAGGCCCTATGGTAGTTGTTACGGAATTTACGAAAGGTACGAAAATAATTAAAGTATTAAAACGTTCGTACAAGACGCGCAATATTAATCAAAAAATAAATCTTTGGAATTAGTTACAATTCGTCAAATAAATAAAAAACCGCATTCGATAATATAATCGACTTTAAAAATTTCGTATGCCGGTATAACGAAGTCGATATGCCTGTTAACGCTGGTTAGTAAGTTATTATATTTATAAATTCGATTCGGAAACGTAACGATTAAGTAACTTAAAAAGGTTGCATAAAAAACGCTTTATTAGCGCCTAACCATAACGGTAAATTAAGTATATAACAACTTTCTTGCCGAATTTCGAAAGAGAAAAACGGAAAAAAACGTATATAATACGAAGCGGCAACCGTGAGATAAGCCTGCTTGGGATAAAAACGGCCAGTTATTTTACTTTAACTACGGCAAATACGGTTATATAACGAAAAACTGCCCGAAAGCTTTAAAAGGTAACGGCAAATATAGGGCCAGTTTTATTCCGGAAAGCGAAATTGTCTTTATTCTAATAAAGCTTAAAGATTTATATAAATCGAACGGAGAAAAGTTTTAAAAAAGCGCCGGCGACGTTTAAATAACTTCAGGCAACCCTAGGGCTATAAAGGAGTATCGGCAGTTGAGGTAATTTATTAAAAAGGCGGTAAAAGAAACAAATAGACTTTGATATAGCCTTAGAATTGCAAAGACAAAGGAGCTTAAAAGCTATATATGGCTGCTCCCACTTTCCAATTTGTTAGACAGAATAAGACAATATCCCAGACCCAATTGCAACACACTTTTGCCTACATATCGGCCTTTTTTATTTCGACTTAAATATCGTTTACGTTATTGACCTTAAACGAAAAAATGCCGAATTATATACGTACTATATTTAAAAAAAAAAACTTCGTATAAATTTTACCTTTTTCTTTCTTAAACGGCTGTTAACCGCCGAACAAATCCCAACCGGCCTCCGTAATACCGCTTAAAAAATCTTCGTTTATCGCTTCGAAACCGTTTAATAGAAAATTTAATTTATAAATATAACTAAGCCATTTATTAATAACTTATCGTAACTTAATCGGCATATCGTACTTTTTAAAAATACCTATTTAGTTTTTCGTAAAATTTGCGGTGAAAAACATTTCGTAATTTTAAAGCTAAAAACGCTAAACGTACGGTAATTACCGTTACCAAAATGCAATTTATACGTCGTTTTTAAATTTTCTGTTTAGAATATAAGTTAATAAATGATTTACTTTTCGTCGACCTGTTTTTAATCGTTTTTTTATTATTAATATATTCGTTTTCTAAAGAAAATGTCGGCAAATGCGTTGCAATTCCGGAGACTGGGAGGAGTTGATTGCTTGCTTTTCTGTTCTAAAACTAGGAGTGGGGGGGGAGAGCAGCCATATATAGGCTTCAGCTTCTTTGTCTTGTAATCCTAGGGCCATATCAAAGCTCTTTGACTCCTATTACCGCTTCTTCTAACAAATCACCTCAATTACCGACAGAAAAAAAATAAAATTCTATTTATAAACATTATAGATATCCGTTACCGAATAAATACCGTACTTTCGTTATACGAACAAAACGGTTCCGTTTATATTACCTTTAATATTATGTTACAGGCTTTTATAGAAAATCCCTATTTTTAACCGTTCGGCAACGGTTTAAAAAAAACTGAGTCGTTATATTTAACTGTAATAAGCTTATTTATAAAATCCGGAATTACGTAAAAGCCGTTCGACGGGTTTTTAATTATAATAACAAAGTTCTAGTTAACCTGGTTAGCCGTAACGTATAAAATACGACAAAGGCTCGCCGATATCGCGCCGCTCCGTTACTTCGCAAATAAATTCGTACGAAATAATCTTCCGGTATTCCGGTTTTTACGACGTTATTTATTACGTTACCTTTTATTATATCATTTCTTACGGGTTCCGGTATTCGTTTTTTAAATGTTACGCTACAAAATTTAGCTTCCAGTTTTATTTTACAAACTCCGCTATCTTAAATTACCTTTACAAATCCTTTTACCGACTAATCGCCGAACGTTCGCTTATAATTAATTAATAAAACGCAAGATCTTTAGCTTTAAAATAATAAATTCGATTTTTATTTAAACACTTAATACTATCGTTATTTAGTTAATAAATCTTTTATAAATTATAATTCGTTATTACGAATAGTTTTGTAGTTACTTAAAGTTTTTATATTTGCTATTTATACATTTATATCTAAGCGTTCCATTAATATGCTATCGCTACTCGGTTTTATCTTAAATATAACCTAATTAAATCGTTTTATAAATATTTAAAGGTTTTTAATCGATTTAAAATGAATTATAAATATTAAAATATAAAAAGAAATTATATTTATTTTATTTTCTACATATTCGTTATACTTTTTTGTCGTATTTAACGACTATTTACTATACGTTCGTTAAATTCTTTTTAATTTCTAAATATTATATTTAACGGATTATTTTTTTTATTTAAAGTAAAATTTCTTTTTACTGTAATTATTCTTTATATTTAACGATATCCTCGACGACCTAATTTTATTATTTGCTTTTTTAAAAAAACATATATATAGTCGGCGGCCTTGTTTTCGGTTATATTAAAGTTTGAACAAAAATATTAAAAGTATATTATAAAACCGTTAGTATTTTATACCTATGCAAATTTTATAAATTTATAATTTTACCCGTTTGGTAATTGTTAGCTAAATATACGTTAATATTAACTTAAAGGTTTTCTTAAATAATTTTATAATTTGGCTTTTCTTAAAAGCTATTAATTAATACTTCCGATTATAATATTCTTTTTTCAATTAATTGCAATCTTTTTTTAATATTCGTATATCCGCCGGCAGGTTTGCGCAATACGTTCGAATAGTTTTTATATTCCTTAAAGTTTAATTTGAAACTTATTAAATATCCAATTTATTATACAGAAATAATAACCGTATAAAACTTTAAACAGTAAACTTCTGGTAAATTTATTTCCGTAATTATTATAAGCAAACTCGGCTTTATATAATAATTATACCTAATTAACTTAATTTCTCTTATAATAATTCCGAAATATTTCTAATGTTTAATTTATACGTTTAATCTATTTATTAACTTCCAAAATATAAACGGTAAATAATAAATATTTGATTTTTTTCGTTTTTTAAACATTAACCCAAAAATTAATTAATACGTATTTTGTTTCGGTTATTAACGATGCTTAATAAAAACCGAAATAATACTTTATTTTTTTATATAAAATTTCAATTCACTTTATTATTATTAAATTTTTACCGTGAATAAAAATAACGATAACTTGGTAAACCGATCGACGATTACTAAAATAACGTTGTAAATTCGCTTATTGTTTTTTAAAATAAAAGATAACCTTATAATAAAATTTATTCTCCTTCGAGGAGACGTGATCGTATATACATTTGGACAAAATAATAAATTACTACCTGAACTCCTAGCTTTATTACCCCCTTCCATTTCGTAGGTATCTTACTCCAAGGCAACTCCAAACTGCCTAATCGTGCTCCTATCTACGTCGATTCCTTTCGAAATTCTGGAAGTTCCTTGCGGTTTTAAGCAACCGAACAAATTAACGTTCGTAATCTTTTAACGTATAATATTCCAACAGCTGGATTTCGAAATTATCCAATTTGTTATCCTTATTATCCTTATTTTTTTATACTTTCGCCAGCAGTTTTTCCGTTAAATCGAAATTATTTATAATAAATTCGTAAAAAGCTAAATTTTTAATATTAAAAATAAAGTAATATCCGAAAATTAAAAAGCGTAATCGATTTTTTTAAAACAACTTTCCAAATCGATAGTTACGTTAATTGCTTTAAATTATGCGGTAGTTTTTTTCGAATAGATTATCGTAAACGGGACGGTTTTTATTAAAACCTTTCCGTTCTAGATAACTAGTATTTTGTATTAATATGGTATGTTGTATTGTTTTAGCTCGTATCTTAATTAATAAGAACTTAAGAAGGTACCGTAAAAACGATCGAGGTTGGACTTTTTAGTTATAAAATAGCGAAGGCTTGCAAAGGTACTTTTTATGCGTTTTTTATACGCTTTTAAGGTTTATTTTTAAGGTTTATCGTACAAAGCTATTCTCTGCCTTTAAGGACCCTGCTGAACCCCAGCGGGCATAAGCTTTACCAGGGCCGAAGCTTGTCGGCAACCACCAGTCGAAATCGGAATAACGCATAGGATTAAGGTATACAATCTATCCAAACCGTAAAAAACCATTTGAAGAGTTATCGTGTTCGAAAATACTGGGTATAATATCTATCGTGGAAAATTATCGTGGAATGATTTCTATGTATTGGCTCAGCCTTATTTTCCAGGCTTGAACCTTTATTTTACCTTGCATCGGAAACGCCGAATATGTTAGCACCTATTTATTATTTCTATATCAATTTTAAAAGTTCCGTAACACTTAATAAAAACCCTATTAACTTCTATTAACGTAGAAATATCGACGGCGACAAAACAGAGCTTATACTTCCTAACAAAATGTTCACTAAACGTATTTACTTTCGCCTTTATATTTAAACTTATTTTTACGGTAATTACAAACTTATCTCTTTTTTAAAACAAAATAATCGTACCTTTTAATCACGGCCTTACGCCGATCGTCCGGCGTTATTTAACCGAAATAAATTAAACATATGTCTTTATTTTAGTAATACTTTTTCCGATTCATTTAAATTATTAAAAATAATATCGTTTTATATAACGGCAAGCAATTATCCTTTAAGCGCCGTATTATCGTTTTTAAGTTAAAACGGGAAATTCCTTTTACGTTCTGCTTTATAATAAAAAATAATATATCTCTTTTCCCTATAATTCCAACAAGTTAAAATATAATCATTTTTTAAAAAAAACCAACAACATTCCAAACCGAACAGATTTGTTATAGTCGGAATTTATTCGGCGGAATAGAAAACCTTTTTAAAAAGCTCTGCCTTTTTCGTTATCCGAACCGGGACTTTTAAATAATTTTCTTTTACTAGGTTATTACTTTAAAACGTATTCGAATACGTACGTTTATCTCTTTTTTATTTAGCCCTTAATACCTAACCTTAACGCTAAACGGCCTATATATAATCGATTTCCGTCGTAACGTCAAATAATTGCTTAAAAAAACCTTCTGCTCCCATATCTTAATATCAAGCCTTTCTGTAATCGGTAATAAAAATAATATATTAACTTAAAGTATTTTTCCTTTAAATCGATACCAACATCTTTAACCTTAAGCAAGTAAATTCTCTAAATCGTAAAAAAGTCTATTAGCAACTTATCGTTTTACTTTAGGTTTTTAAAAGAATATTCCGAAACGTCTAGTTTATGTATTTAAAATCAAAATAACCTTTTTTATAAAAAACTATAAATTTTTTAAAGTAACTTTTTCGGCCTTTTTTACATATTATCGCAGTAAGTTGGTAATTTTAATTATAAAAAGTTTTCATCTTACCAATTATCTAATAAACGTATACCGTATCGAGCAAACCCGGTTTTCTAATTATGTTAATTTCTATAATCAAAATAATTCATTTTTTTCGGTTTTATATTAAATATTATTCGTTGAATATTTACCCCTAATATTTAGGCAATTTCGAATAATTTCGTATACATTATCGGTAATATTAATTCGTAATATTTTCGACCAAACCGTTAAGTTCTTACCAATTACGTTCCGTTTATTCGGCAAATACTTTCCGGTTTTTTTTTTTGAACTTTACGCGTTTTTATTAAATTTCATTATATTTCTTAATATTATTGGTATTCGCTTTATTAAATAGTGTTCCCCTGTTAGTATCTTATATTACGTTCTAAACGTTTTCCGACCGTTTAGCGGTATAACTATTTTCATTATTTTGTATATAATTAACTATTACGGGCTGGACCTAATAACGCGTTAATTTATTTTTATTAAATATTACGTTATTTTCAAAGAAATAAAACAAATGTAAAGTAATAAGTAAAAAAAATAAGGTAATAACCGAATAATAGCAAATTATTTCAAAAAGTAAGTATATTAACAGATTTTTACCTAGGTTATATATAAAATATACTACTACGGGGTTTTTAATAATCTTTAATGTATGTAGAGCGGCGACTAGTCGCTGACGTTCTGCCATGCTTCCCTATTTCCTTATAGAAAAGATTAAAGAAAATATCCCTTTTTGCTCGAAAAAAATAAAATATTATTTTAAAAAGAGTTTTAATATAATATAGTTTTTACAAAAAACTTTTGATAAAGAAAAATCTATATCGTATTACATTTATTAAAAAACAGCTTTAGGAAGATTTATTAAAGAAACCGTAATAAATTCGATTTACTTGATAAAAATAACGTTAATAATAAAAACACAATTTCGAAAAAAAATACTGATAAAGCCGTAAAAAATAAACTTTTTAAAGTTAAAACGCGGATTAGCGAATTCGATTTTGATATTACCGTAACGCTATCGGGCGACAAAGGAATAAACTTACAGCTTACAGTACTTTCGTCGTAAGTAACGAAAAAGTGTAAAAACATAGCTCCTATGGGGCTGCGGCCGGTAACTGTCAGCTAGCCAGGTGCGCTGAAGCGCCCTAACTGAAGAAGGCTACGCTTTGATCGGAGGATAATTGTTCCGTTGCTAGGATATATAAAAGCTGTACGCGTTTTAAAAAACTGCACAATTAGCTAAATATAATAACGTAACTAACATCTCCTATATTTAATAATTAAGAGTTTTATTTCGTTTAATTTAAGCAATTATTAATTAATTAGCTGTTACTAAGACGATATAGGTTATATATTAATAGCAATTATCTTAATATACTTCAATAATAACAATAGTAACCGTACCGTTTATATTTTCTGTTATTTACAAGGGACTTAAAAACTGGGACCGTTTTAAGAGCGAATTTTAATTTAGAACGTACGCGTTTGATATTTGGAACTTTATCGATTTTGATTAGTTATTTTAATAGCTTGTTAAACTTATAAAACCCGATATAACCTTTTGCCCGAATTTGCTATATAACGCGGACCAATACCTTAGCGGCTGTATTTTTATTTTTAAAAGAAATTCTCGAAAAAATTAATTATATAGGTTATCCAATAAATACTTTAAAGATAACGATTAAAAACAAATAAGCTTATAACTAAAACTTTACAGCGTATATTTATAAGGATTGCAAATACGATATTTTCTAAAAGAATATTAACGATTTTATGAAACAAGTTTTGGAATTTATATTTCTAGCGATTAAAAAGATAAGTTTTTTTAAGGAAAAGTTTACGGAAATAATACGCCAAAATAACCGAATCCGGCAAGGTATACGATAGTAAATTTTTGATTAATACTTAACGAAAATACCGAAAGAAATTAAAGTAAGCCGCAAAATTAAGTAAGAAGTTAAACGAATAAATTATAAAATAGCAAAAGATAATGGTTTAAAGATACTAATACGGCGTTTTAAAGACGAAAATAACAGTTATATAAGTTAACGATTTATGTATAACTTTGGTTTTCGTTATAAAAACCTGGACGATTATTTTCTAAAAGATAAAAAAGGTTAAAATAAACAGCGGAACGATTAGTTATTAAAAGGTAGCGGTTAACTTTCTGAATTACTGGACGATAACTTATTTTCTTTTTATATTACGAAATATAAAGATATTATTTCCGATTTTTTACGGGGTTTTTGCGGATTTTATTAATTAAGATGATTCTAATTAAAAAAATAATAGATTTTTTAACCGTTAACCGTAAGGGAGAACTTTTAGATAAAGCCTAAAATAAGGTAACCGGGGAGGTTTTAATACGGATAAGAGCTTTAATAAGCGAAAACGCAAAAAGTTAAATGTTTAAGGAATACGCTATAAAACGTACTTAGGGTTTTTTTTACAGGCTGCTTTAATATTATTACGTATTTCCGAATAAAGTTCCGTTAAGGTTTATTTTTAACGTGGTTTTAATTAACTTAATTAAGAAAAGGATTAATTTTGATTAGTTTTTAAAGGAAAAGATTAACCGAATATCCAAATTTATAAATAAAATAATTATATAAGAAATAAATTAATTTTTAAAAGGAGTAAAACGAGTTTTATTATGTTTCCTAATTAGTAATTAACGGGCTGCTATAAATTTATCGTTTTATTTTTCATAGAATTCGTTTATTTTGTATTTAAGGTTTATAATATACGTTTTGAACTTTATTAATAAGTTTCTGAACTTTAAATTAACCGTATAAGGCGACGAGATGTACGTAGGTAACAGTTTCGTTCCGATTAGGGGTTACGAAAAGGTTAATATATTATTTCGAAGTTTTAGTGGTACGAAAGCGTTACGGTTATATAACGTAGCTTATTACAGACACTTTATTTATAATTTGGTATTATTTCGATAATTTCGAAAGAAAGGTTATTGATAGAATAACCAAAGAATTAATATTTATATTCGAAATAAGTATAATTAAGTTATAATTATTTTAATAAATTAATTTAATTAGTTTGTTATTAAAGATATTAACGTAATAACGTTTTCCGTAATTTTAGTTATTTATAAACGAAATATTAACTTATTGACACCGAAACTGCCGCGTACCGGTAACGGTATTTTGTAATACTTGCGATTAAGGTATTTAGGTTTTAAAGTAATAACGTAGTTATAATTTTATATTAAGGGAATCCGGTTAAAAGGGTTTATAATTATCGAATATTAAATATGTAACAAAGCGAAGGTTAAAAGGTAAATATGCTACAAGTTTAAAGAAAAAGTTTTCCGATTAAGATAAAGAATAATTATTGATTTTATTAATTTCGAAGAAAATTTTGAAAAGTATAAATACTTTATATTCGTTACCGATAAATACTCAAATTTTATTTGGGATATTTACCTAAAAAACCGAAAGCAGGATATATTGATTATTACATTCCGATACTTCTCAAGTATTTTAAAAAATAAAGATAAGGTTTCTCTATAAGTAATTAAATACGATAACGAAATCTTAAAAAATTACCTGTTTCGAGATATTTTTTAATTGTTTTTTTTAATATTAAGCTTAAGCTTTTAATACCGTATATCTAGTCCCAGAACGAGGGTACGGAATGTTTAAGGGGTGTAATTATAAAGAAAGCGATTATTATACAAAATGGCGTTAAGTTACTTGCGTTTTTGATCGTATATATTTTTAAAGCTGTAATATATTTATATAACCGTACCTTTAAATACGTTTTTTTTGGTAAATTTTATACGAAGTTTATTATATTTATTTGGCATATAAAAACGGCGTTCCAGTATTTGATCGTAAGTTTTAACAGGCCCGTTTGCGAGCTTACGGCTATATGGTTTACGTTATAATAATTACTGCTATAAAGAAAAAACAAAAGTTTTAAAAGTTAAATCTTAAAGCGTGGATAGGTTTTTTTATCGGTTATCGATTAATAAATAATTACGAAATTTGGAACTTTTTAACGAATAAGGTTATTATTATTTAAAACGTACAGTTTAACGAAAAGGCCATTTTTTTAGGTAATATTAAAGACTTAAAGGACGACCTTTTTTACGTTACTGAAAACGAACTATAGAACTTATTCCGATAAGTGTACATACTTAATTAAACTTATGGTTATTTTATATATACATAAAAAGAAGATGAAGATTTAAGTAGAATAATTTAGTTACCGGCTGGGTAAGAGAAATGGCTTTAAAGTAGCATAAGCGTCCAAAATAACGTACGGAATAAGGAAAAATATGTTTGTTTGCAAAGGATTAATTATTTTTATCCGACCGTTATGTTTTAATTATTTCCGTTCTTTGGATTATCGCCGCCGTTAACGTTTGTTTTGATAATTATTACGATTATTGCGCCGACGAAAAAAATAATGGAAGCTTTAGGTTTTTATTACGTTGTTTAACTTAAAGTAACGGTAAAAAACGAAGGTTTTTTACGAGTTGAAAACGTAAATTCCCCGTACGTTTCGTATTAAAAGGATAGTTATCGGTATAATTATAAGGTATGGGAAGTTGCGTTTAATGTAAAACGTTTAGTTTATATTGTTAATACGATCGATAATCGGCCGGTAAGCTGCAGAAGTTTAAGGAAAGCATTAACCCGAAATACGCGTTACTTTAATCGGAAAAGTTTAATATATTAAGAATAAAGTTAAAAATAAAGGTATTATCTAAATCGTAAAGTCGGGTATACAAGTGAAATTTACCGCCACTTTCGAAAAGTTATAAAAAGCTAAATATATATCCATTAAAAAAGTTATATTTAAAAGTTGAAAAAATTTATTTATAAAGTTATAGGGATATGTAATTCTGGAAAATCGTTAATTAGTTTGTTATTAAAGAGAAATAAGTTTTAAGGTATATGTAGGTATACGTTTACAAGTTTGATAAATATGGCTAGTTTTAAAAATATAAGGCCCGTTTCGTAATACGAAATAATTAATAATTTAAGAACGTTTATAGTGATATTTATGTATTTACCTTAACCGGAAGGTTTTTTAAAACTTTAATAATTATTGCGACTAAGTTCAATTTAAAGCTTAAGTAATATAATGCTATAAACTCCTTTATTAACGTGAATTTACTTTATGAAATTTTTATAAAAACGCCTTTAGAATACTTTTAACGTAACAAGGTATTTTTAATTAAAAATGCCCTATATGGCTTAAAAATCGCCGTTATTTTAATAAAAAGATTTTATTAATACGTTTAAAAATTTGGGACTTAATTCCGTTTTTTATAAGTTTTATTGCTTTATTCGTTAAGGGATGTTATATTTTTTTACGTCGACGATATTGTCGCCGCGTATAACAAAGAAAACCAAGCCTTCGCTAATCGGTTGATTTAATAAATATAAGAACGGTATATTTTTATAAAAGGTTAGGACTTATAATAGTTTTTAAGTATCGAAGTAATTAAAAATAAACCTAACCGAAAAAGCTAATTATCCTAATCCGACTTTATAAATAAGCTAGCTAATTTAATTTTTAAAGAAAGTCTAAATAACCTCCTAGAAACGCCTATAACAAGCGTTAAATTACTGCCGAATTTTGATTTGGCCTATTTAAATTTTGTTAATAAATATTAAAAGAAGATCGGTTTTATTTTTGATATTGCGGTTTATACGTAACTTAATACTTTTTTGCAATATCTAAATTTGCCCGATTTAACCAGAACCTTAATAACGTATACTATAAAGCAGCTAATTACGTTATACGGTACCTGGTTAATACCAAAACGTTAACGTTGCAGTTGGATGGCGAAAATTTTTTGAATACCTGGAATAACGTTTTTTTTGCAGATAATATATTTAATCGAAAAAGTTCTTAAGTTTACGTTATAAAGTTATTTAAAAGAAATATAAAATGATATGTAAATAAGCAAAATATAGTAATTATTTTTATAACCGAAACGAAATTATTATCTCTTACGTAAGCTGTTAAAAAACCCTTATTTGCTTTTAAATTAATTAAAAAACCAGGAATTAATCTAAATGTAAAACCGTTGAATGTGTAATGCGATAATTAATAGACCATACAGCTTATTAACGCCGATGTCGTCCTTTTACGAATAAAGCTACGGTACGTAAATATATACAATTACTAACTGCAAAAAGTAACAAAAAAGTACCTAATCAAAATGGATGATACGCCTATAGGCGATATATTAACGGATAAACTAATTAAGGCCCTATTACAAAAACCCTTTAAGCATTTCAAAAAATAACTAAAATTAAGAGATATTATAAAAACCTTAAATCACCGGAAAAAACGCTAAAAGCAATTTCTAATAAGGAATTAACTAATTAAAAGGATATAATTACCGGAAAAAAGGTTAAATAAAAAGCTATGGCTTTAAAAAGTGACGAAAATGTAACAATCAACGCCCCAAATTCTTCAAGGCGTTAAGGAGGTATGTCAGCTAGCCAGGTACGCTAAAACGCTCTAACTAAAGAAGGTTACGCTCTGATCGGAGGATAATTGTTCCGTTGCTAGGATATACAAAAGCTGTACGCGTACTGAGAAACTGCACAATTAGCTGAATATAATAACGCAACTGACATCCCCTATATCTAACAGTAACCAACTAGGCGCAGACCCACTCACTAGTATAAATAACCACCTGGCAGCTAGTAGGAAGCGCCAGATAGTAGTAACCTAATACACCTACTTCTTGGAATCTGTTCTACAACTGGTCGAAGATCACCTCACCTTAGCCCACAGCTATCCATTATCTTACAAAAAGATACCGCCTTTAACTATACGGCAAAAGATTTCAAAAAAGAAACCGAACGAAAATTTTATAATTATAATAGGTTTAAACGATTTTAGCCGGATATAAAGTTTTGAAAATATAAGAAATTAGTAAGTTATTTCATTTATAACTTTACAGATAATATCAAAGCTTTTAATTTTGTAACAACTTACATAATATTTAGAAAAGGAATAAACCGTGTAATATTTAACAGTTTAAACTGCAAAAAATGAAAAATAACTTATTTAAAAACGTTAATAAACGGGGTTGAATAATTATAACCGGATTAGTTATGTAAAGTTGTATATCCGAAAAAACTAAGATAACAACGGTTAATTGCTTTAAGGTATTTATAAAAATCGAAAACTTTAAAAGAATTTAAAAATATTAAGGTTATATCAAAAGCTCTACGTGCTAAAATAATGGCAGTGACTTTACCTATATTTGCGTTTAAGATTAACTTTAGCTTTTATAACAAATCGCAATTAAAGATTTATAGCACAATCGCCTTTAAAAGACGAATTAATTAATACGAAAATTATTATCTATTTTTATTACATTGTTAAGTTTTAACGCTTGTGAACTTTTATATTAAATTTTGTTATACGTTTAAAATTAAGGATCAATTAAGAGGCATTAACCGTTTATTAAGCTGAAGAATATTTAAATAAGAATTCTATAAGATAAAAAGTTATTTGCAATAATTTTCGAAATATCTGATCTTTTTAAAGTCTATATATAAATTAACCGGTTTTCTGTATATAAAAATATATATTGAAACCGTAATATACAGTTGTTACCTTTAGCTTAATATATCGCTATGTTCTAGATTTTAAATTCGAATATATAATATAAGGCCTAAGTAATGTATAATATTACTGTACATAGGAAGTTTATATAAAAGAATGTATAAAAAAGGTTATATAAGAGTGTATTATGCAAAAAAAGTATTTTAATAACGTTATTTACTTGAACGTTTACGCAATATTCTATATTACCGAGGCAAAAAGCGAAAAATACTAGTTTATTATAATAAATAACCATAACCGGTTTTGCATTATTTAACAAAGAGAAAATAAATAAAAAGTTTGGTTTTACATTAAGTAATTTGTTAAATATTGTAAGAAAAAAGAAAAATAAGGTCGTAAACATCGAATATTATACGTCAATAAGGGTGAAGAATTTATTTTTAACGACGTTACAGCGTAAGAGTTATGACGCGATATTATTTTATAAATTATTAATATAAAATACTACGAAATTAACGGTATTACGGAAAGTTTTAGCGTTATAATTCGAAGTAAGCTTTTATTTAAGATAATAAAGAGAAATATAACTTTTATTTAGTAGCTTAAAATATTAAAAATAATTAATTACTTACGTAATCGAAACTTTTCCAAGGTATTTAACGTTATTTTATGGTAAATAGTTTACGGATAGGAGCTTAATATTGCATATGTTAAAACATTAAATATTAAAGTTTGGTATTGTTTCTTAAACAAAAAATAAAAAATTAAGCGAAAAAGCAAATTAAGGCATATTAATCGATTATAATAGCAATATAACGTATAAGATTTTAATATTCAAAGAAAGACTTATTAAAGCTTTAATTGAATATATATTTCAATATTAAGAAAAGAGCTAGATTAAGAAAACAATTTTAAGTAATATATATCTTTCGGCATATTTTTCTATTAATTAAACGGCAACATTAAGGCATTATTAATTAACGGTAAGTTATTAAGACAATATATATATAAAGTTTATTACGACGTATCTTTGTAGGTAATATTATAAAGCTTATTCAATTTAATTTAAGTAATTAAATTTTAAAGCGTTTAAAGTTTTGTAATTTATTTCTAAATCGAATATTGTATAAAAACGATTATCTAGTTATCCTTTGTTCGTTTTTTACATTAGTAATAAATGTTAAAATTGCAGACAATGCTATAAAGCTATAGATATTTAATAAGGTAAACGAAATTACGTTTAAGCTATATAATATAAAGCAGTATAAGTAAAGTATTAATTTTTTAAGTAACGTATATAGGAATTAATGCAGGTGAAAAAAACGTTTCTGTAATAAGTAGGTTTTTAAGTTAAAGAAAGAACTTAATAACGAGATTATACATTATAAAGGGCGTTATTAGCCCATAATTTTAAATAAATTTAAGGGTTAAATTATTTTAAACTTTCGTTTTAATAGTAAAGTTAATATATTATCAGGTGTTATTGGTTATAATTACCGATTACGATTTACAAATCAAGTAGATAAATATAAAAGAAAATTTTTTATAATAAGATAGTAAAAAGAAATAGATATGAAATAATTAAAGAAGTTCGACAACGGTATAGGCAAAGTTTATAAGCTAAAAACGGCATTATACGGCTTAAAGTAGATATTAAAGATATAGTTTAAAACTATAACCGAATTTTTAATAACGTTAAATTTCAACTTAATTAACGTAAACGCCGGAGTTTTTATTAATAGAAAATAAGATTTATATTGTTATTTACGTTAACAACTGTTTATTCGTTAATAAAATAAAGAAATTATTAACAAGATTAAGGTAGCATTAAATAAGCGATTTTATATTATAGATTGCGGGCTTTGTTAATATTATCTGGTTATTCGTATTCGAAAAACTGGCCGAATCGCACGATTTTTAAAATTAATAGGGATATATTGTCGGCAGTTGAGGTGATTTGTTGGAAGGAGCGGTAAAAGAAACAAACGGGCTTTGATATGGCCCTAGGATTGCAAGATAAAGGAGCTGAAGCCTATATATAGCTGCTCCCCCCGCCTCCAGTTCTAAGATAGCAAGAGCAAGCAACCTACTTCCCCCAGCTTCCAGAATTACAACGCATTTGCCGACATATATTAACAAAATACTTGGATTATACCAAATAAAAAATTACGAAAAAATTAATATTCCGATAACGACTTCGAAATTAAAAAGCAAAACGATTAAACCTACCCGAAAAGCGAATTTTCCGTTACTTACAAAAAACGAAAAAAGTATTATTAAAACTTAAAAGAAAATCAAATTCTTTAATTAATTATATAACGTTATTTAAATAAATAATTTTAATATCAAAAAGTTAATTTTCGAATACGTTTTTAATTTAGGTAATAAAGCGATTAAATAATTATTTAAGCAGTAAGTTAATATAGTATTGTTATTTTGCAAAGCTAAATACGTTAAGTAAATTTAAGTTTTTTAAATAATTATATAGTTATAACGTTTCTTTAACGAACTTAATATAGATTTTGTAAAAAAAAGGTAAAAATGTTATAGTTAAAATTAAACTTAAGGTAATAATTATTTATTTTAATAATTAAAGTACAATTATACTAGCGACAAATTCAGGTAATTATAATCGTTCCAAATATATCGATATTTAACAGTATTTTATTAAAAAGAAGGTAATAAAAGGAAAGCTTTAGTTAAAGTATGTCCGGACGGAGGACATGGTGGTAGATGGCTTAACTAAGCCATTTGTACGAGAGCCGTTTTTGAAGTTTTGTAAGGCCCTTGGCTTAAAGTTAGTATTCGGTCATTGTTCGTAAGGGGTGAGTTAGTAACGTGACCACCCTGTCAAGAGTCGGACCGACGGGGGCTTACTGAGCCACGGGAGCCTACTGAGCCACGGGAGCCTACTGAGCTACGGTAGCTTACTGAGCTACGGGAGCTGACTAAGCAGTAGAAGTCAGTCGAGACAGGCGACCCGGAGCACGGGAGCATAGTAGATTACGGGAGTATGTATACGTACATCGTAAAGCCTTGAACGGGAATGTTAAAGTAAGGGTTAAGGTTTTTCTAATAAGTATAATAACATGACTTCTGTGGATGTTGTGTATATATGTACGGCTTTCTGCTACGTTGACAAATAGCTGATCCTTTAATGAACATGCTTATTGTCTTGTTTATTTTAACATATTCTATAAGCTTTTTGTTTTTTTAATATAAATTTAATCCTTTTTAAAATAACTTTTTAACTTTTAACTTAATTATTTTTAATTTTGAATTTATTATTTTAAATATTTGTAATAATATATATAAACCTTTTTTATATGCTTGTTATCCATTATTTTAATAACTTTCCATGTTTTTTAAATTGTTTATAATGAACTTTATACAATATCAAAAAAGCTCGTTTTTATAACTTAACGGGGTTTTGTTATCGAGTTTCTAAAATTCGTTGTTTTTAAAATTCCAATTCAGGAAGTGGGTCAATTCAGGAAGGGGGTCCACCCCTCTAGTATTTAGCGTCTTGGCTGGGTATTTCGTACCCAGAATGTGGTGCCTTTAGCCATCAGCGTCTTATTTTTGTGCCGCGAACGCGCGTTGTCGATCAGGGCCTAAGAGCCACGAAGTAACACAGTCAGCTTTGTCATGCCCTGTTCCGATGACGCTGATCAAATAACGCTTGCAACTAGAGTTGACACTAAAGAGATTGAAGATATGGCCCCTTTTGCGTAGACTCCCCTTTGGACCCCTCTTGGAGCTCATCGCTACATTTGGACCGCGGATGAAACCCGAACCAACCGTTGCTGACTTGGTATCATGGCGCCTTCGCCTGGGGGATCCTCACCGGCGGGGTCGAAGCCCGACAATTTACGATCTTGTCGTTCTGTCTGGTCTTACTGTACGTCTTACGCTTTCTTATATAAACCCCGAACGTGGCGAGGAACGTCATCAGCGGAGTGTTCCATTCTCCCCGGTCTAGACCGCGCCGAGTCCCCACCAGAGAGTGACTGACTTTTCCTCACCGTGCAAGTCGAGCGAAAAACTTACTGCGACAGTCCTAATACCAGTCTCCTAAACAGTAAATCTTAGAAGAATTTCTGTTACCCCGTTTCGCGACTTTGCAGATTCGTCAGGCGACCATCAAGTAGCTTTATGCGCCGCGGCTGAGCGATTATCCATCGAGGGGACATTGTATTAGGAGGCGACCCACATCCCGAGGTTTTCTTCCGGCAGGCCTTTCGTGCCCAGACCACCGAATGGCGCATACGCCTGACATTCCCGACGTCAAGACCGGGACCCTAACCCCTGATGCCGGCGCCGGCACAGTAGACGACCCGACTTTCGGTGTCGACGAGAAGAAGCTTGTTGCTAAGCTCGACCGCCATATCATCCCCCTGGTCATGCTCCTATACACATTCAGCTTCCTGGACCGGTATTCTATCTACCTGTGCATGCCCACGCCTGAGTTGGGCTTCTCGCTGATAAGCCTTTAGAGTGAACATCGGAAACGCACGTCTGTATGGCTTGGAAAGCGACTTGGGATTGATGGGAGATCAATACCAAGTTGCCGTGTCGATTCTCTTCGTGACGTGTGAGTCATCCACAGATTGACCCAATCCTAGCAGCTTATCATTACTGCGCATGGGAAGATGGATACTATGTTACCTAACTCTTAGATGCGCGGCTGTGAGTTGCCCGTTGGTCTCAAACACTGACGCTGTACTGTAGATGTCATCTTCGAGATACCTTCAAATCTCGTCCTCAAACCTTTCACCCCACAGAGATGGATCGCCTTCATCGCATTCAGCTGGGGGTGCGTAGTACCCTTACCCCGCCCCAATTTCCCCAAATTATATCTGACCATATTATAGGATCGTGGCAATGTGCACTGGGTTCGTGCATAGCTATGGTGCGCTCATTGCTGTCCGTCTGATTTTAGGTGCAATAGAGTCCGGCTTATTTCCCGGCTTGAACGTATACTTGACTTTCTTTTACACCAAACGCGAACTAGCAGTCCGTGTCGGATACCTGTTCGTGAGCGCGGCAGTAGCTGGTGCGCTTGGTGGGCTCCTGGCATACGGCATCGGATACATGGGCGGAATCGCGGGGATGAGCGGCTGGAGATGGATCATGATCATCGAGGGCATACCGAGTGTGCTATTGGGTGTTGCGACATTCTTCTTGCTGCCGAATAATCCGGAGCATGCGTATTTCTTGAATGAAAACGAGAAGAAGCTGATGGCCGCGCGGTCCCGCCGACATTACGGCGATACAGCCAGTGCGCAGGAGTTCAGCAAGAAGGATATGCTCGCGGCCTTCAAGGACTGGAAAGTCTGGGCGTTTTGCGTTGCCCAATTTGGTGCCGATACTATGCTCTACGGTGAGTTCCAATTCGCTCCATGGCCGTAACTCTAGTAGCCGTAGTGGCAACGAATTGAGGACAATCACTAACATGGCGAGGGCAGGCTATTCCACTTTTCTCCCCACGATCATTGGGGGTCTAGGCGAGTGGTCAGCGGCGGAGATCCAGCTTCTCACAATCCCCTGTTACTTCGTCGGCATAGTGACCTATATGGCTGTTGCCTGGTTGTCGGACCGGAAACAGATGCGGGGACTTTTCTGCGTGATCTTCGGATCCGTTAGTGTTGTTGGATACGGTGTACTGCTTTCGGATTCCCATGCGGGTGTGCACTACTTCGGGTATGTGGTTATTTCCTGAATTATCTGTTGCCGAGGTTACCTAGCTGACGACGGGATTCTAGTGCCATTCTGATTGCCACTGGGCTCTATGTTCTTGTTGGGCTGCCTCTAGCATGGGTGAGTGGCTTAAGTTCCTTTGCAATACTACTCCCGGCATGTTGGGGCTAACACGATCCCCTTAGCTGCCCAACAATAGTCCTCGATACGGCAAGAAGGCGACGGCCAACGGCATGCAGCTCACCACAGGCAACTTGTCTGGTGTCATGGTGCCGTTCATATAGTAAGTGCAAACTTGCGATCCCCGTTAGAGACAATCGGCCCCCGATGGATGACTGACGCGGTGGGTGCAGCTTATCCGTCTATACTCCGCGTTACATCCTCGGCAACGCCGTCTCGCTGTCCCTCGTGGGGATGGCCACGGGCATCTACGGGCTCCTGTGGTTTTATTACGACAGGCAGAATAAGAAGCGTGCGGCCGGGAGACCCGTCCGTAGTAAATACGAAGGCATGTCGGAAGAGCAGCTTGCGGAATTGGGTGATGACAGTCCGCATTATCGGTATACGATTTAGAAGGAAATCTTGTGTGGGTAGAGCGCGTAGATCCAGTCTTTGTTGAAAAATTTATGTTGCATTAAAAGGGATGATGGCGTTGATTATGAGTGCCCATGTGGCTTGGACAGGAAGCTGAAGTGGGGAGGTGACGTTGAGACTCGCGGCTGTCACTCAGCTGCGAATCCGATTCCCAGGCCATCCAACTGTAGGCGACCACCGTCGTCACTCGTCTTATGGACTCGGACTCGCTCGCGCTGAACAGAACCAAAGAAGAGTGGCGGGCGGGCCGGCCAACCTCACCTCGCTACGATCGCCACATATCCCGTCTCCCTTGGACGTACTATGTTCATTGGTGAAGGTCCGATTCTTGTAGCAACTGTAATGTGATCAGCTGCAGCGAGTATGGGGGCCATTATTCATTCAACTAAGTGGAACCGACTCGTCGCTTATTGACCCCACCTCGGTGCCTTCGCCGGCTCCTGCCACGACCTCTCTGTCGCATGCCGCCTGAACCCTTGCAATGGTTCCTGCAGGGTATTCTTCCAAGATCTAGCTGGCAAGCTGTGTTCAGAGTCACTTCCGTTCAAATGCTTGACTGTGAACTGAAGGTCTTCAATGGTAAGAATGCCAAGCCACCATCGTCCCGAGAACTCGGTTCGTTTCACCTTTTTTTACTCACATGATCTTGCACTACTGTAATTTTGCGGGCCGGCCCGATACTGCTAAGGAGGGCTAAGGCAACGGTTGTCGCTTGGCTTGGTGGGCTTGTACAGCCCTGCACAGAGTTGCACGGATTTACCGAACTGCATCTACGGAATGGATTCAAGGAACAAATATAGAACTTTGTGTTATCTGGACACTCGCCGTTGCTGGTGAGAATTCATAATGGGGTAATTACTGATGACGAAAGTATTTGAGGGGCAGGTTATGGCGTTTAATACCGATCTCTTTACATACCTACACGAACATCACCCGGGATTCAGAAACTTGTCTTCGTATCTACTCTTCTATGGTACCTCATGCGTCTGGTTTAACCAATCAATTACTAGTTCATTTTACGGCGGCTATGAACGACACTTGTGTCTTGGCTTTTGCGATAGGCCTCGCACGAGTTTTGCACCACCGTAAACAGTTCATTGTTGTCGACCAGATTAAGGAAGCCTCATACCTTCCTTATGAACTCTTTCGCCACGTCCTCATTCGTGATATAGGGATGCCGGACTTCAAGTTGAGATAGGCAAGCCGCAAGTTCGCTAATGGGTCCGCCACTGCTTCCTGAGGAAATACCGATGGCAAAGAGGACAGAAAGAGTGAGGACTCTGAAGATGCTCGCTGAATGTCTTTGGCTTCTCGACCTGCTGGCAGAAATAGCACTGCTGAGTAGCCATTTCGGAGAGAAGGCAAAAGCCCTTTGGGTAACATTCTAGACCTTGCGTTTATGCGCTTGCTCAGGGTTTATATCGATGGACGACAGCGACGTACTTGGATGCGGCAGAGAACTGACACAGGGAGATCGCATTGCTTACAGGGGATACTTTCAGTAACAGGGATATGCGAGGAACTGGCAGGGGTCGAAGGAGTGGATTGCAGGTATTCATGAGTTGGCTGACCAGAATCTACAGGTCAACCCTGCAGGGACTGAAATGCGGTTGGTCCCAATGGACGATAAAACAAATCCAACCTGCATGTCGAATGTCAACAAGCGAAAGGCAGCCAAGTAAGGATAGCTACGATATAAAAGTAGAACGTGCCACTATCGCTGTCACTATCGCTTTTCAACATACCTTAGTTATCAACCTGTACTCATATTTTCCACTAATATAGGTATCTCGGCTTCCATAACTTGTTCATTTCCACAGTCAGACTCATCACACCACGCTCGAGCTCCCATCAGTGATCACCCAACATGGCCAGCAACACTTCTGCACACCCGTACTATCCCCTCGGCGTCGCCATTCCGGACTACGTTGCCAACACCCTTTCCACGCCGACCATCATAGCCATCTTCGCCACGGCTTGTTTTTGCGCCCTGCTGCCGGCATTTTTCCTTATCCGGCGCGCGCGGCCCAACATCTCTTCCAGCGAACTAGCCACGGCGTTGTGGTTCGTGCTGTGCGGATGCATCCATCTCGTCCTCGAAGGTCTGCCCTTGCCTTTTTCTTCCCTGGTTCCCGCCCTCATTTATTCGCGCCTCACTCGACAGGAGCCTCCTCCACCTTGCTAACCCTACCTTCCCCGCACTAGGCAACTTTGCCCTCTACCGCGTCGCCGGCGGCTCTTCCGTCCTCTCTCAACTCTGGAAAGAATACTCCCTCTCCGACTCGCGTTATCTGGCTCGAGACGCCTTCATCGTCTGCATGGAGACCGTCACCGCCTTCGCCTGGGGACCACTCTCGTTTCTCCTCGTCTACCTAATCACCACAGCCCACCCGGCCCGGCATTTCATACAAACGGCCGTCAGCCTAGGCCAGCTATACGGCGATGTTTTGTACTACGCCACCTTTCTTCACGAGGACATCGTACGGGGCCTCGAATTCTCCCGGCCAGAGGGCTATTACTTTTATGGGTACTTCGTACTCCTGAACGCGTTTTGGATTGTGATTCCGGCGCTGCTGCTGGTGCAGTCGGGTAAGGCGACGGTGGCGTTATTTGAGAGGGCGGGGAAGACGGCGAAGAGGGATTGAGGTGGTGGAAGACCCGGCTGGTTTATTCGCTATATGGACTGGTAGGTAGGGCGAGAGAATACCCAACCATGCGCTTTGACCCATGGACCCATGGAGTCCTATTGGTAGCTTCGAATACCCACGGATTTGTCATGAGAGTTTGTCCAAAATGCCGAGATACCCACTGGGGACCCGTAGATATTTTCGACTATCTATTTATACCTATGTTAATAATTACGCCAACAACGATATCGATAATTGCATCGATAATTATTGTAATATCCGTTGATAATTATAACGTACTATAAAAATAAAAGTGGCTTTATTTAAAATAAAATAAAAAATAACTTTATTAATTAACAGTTAACTAGGTTGATGATAATGTTACAATAGGACGAAAAAATAAAGGTCTAATCGCGGTTTTTACACCAAAACATACCTTGTTTACAAAGTTATAACTAAATAAATTTATATATAATATAAAATATAAAAATACAAAACCGTTTAATAATTACGTAAGCTTTAATTTGCCTTTTTTACAATGTTTGTTAGATTTTTAAAAAGTGCAACTTTTTAAGTTTAAAATATGTATTATAATATTTTTCTGAAATTTATATGCAAAACGTGAAAGTTTTACGAATTTCCAGTTCGCAAATCGGAAAACTCCCGATTATAACCCCGCATTTGAATAAAAACCTTAAATATTTTAATATATTATATAGATACTATTAATGTTTTAAGAAAAAAATTCTACCAACTTTTATATTTATTTTATTTAACAATATTTTTATATATCTATAATAGATTTTACTTATTTATAAAACCAAGTGTTTTTCAATTACGTAATAAGTTTTATATAAATTAAATAAAAATCTCTTAAATAATTATGCTATTTAAATTACCTTTTTATAATTTTTTTATAATTTTCATTTACCGCTTTTATGGTTTTATTTGATGATGAATTTAAGAAAACTTTAAGCGAAAACTAGATTGGATTTTTTTCCCCACTAAACTGTAGGTTAAGGCCTAGGGCTTGCAAGGCTTCCAGGGCTTCAGAGCTTCAGAGCATTACCGGGTCTCGCACGGGCTATACAAATTAGCAAAAGTCTTAGAGATAGGCCCATACGCACAGGTCGCATGGTACGCTTACCTTACTTTCTTATTTAAGAGGCGTTAAAATACCAAATTAGGAAGTCGGTTTTTAAAGAAATAAATGGAGAATATAATAGCCTTTTATACTATTCTTTCCTTTTTTAATATATTAAACGAAAGTATAATATTAAAGTGTTAAAGCTATTAAACTAATCTTTAATATTTTTTATTTTAGTTAACTTAGGCATTTTTTAATTGGTTGTTATTTATATTATTGTTATCGATGTTGCTAAGTTATGTATAACAATTATCATAATAAATGCATTTACAATATGATTTTTGTCGGATATAGGGGATGTCAGTTGCGTTGTTGTATTCAGCTAGCTAATTGCGCAGTTTCTCAGTACGCGTACAGCTTTTGTGTAGCCTAGCAACGGAACAATTATCCTCCGATCAGAGCGTAGCTAGGGTGCTTTAGCACCCTGGCTAGCTGACAATTTTAGGCTAGGTGGAGTAGTGCGCCGTTTATTTTTAACTAGCACCTGAACGGGTAATTAGTGCAGCAAACGGAAGAAAACGGTAGCATAAACGGAAGACGGGTAGTGTTAACGGGTACTGCCCGCTACCGTTTATAGACGATCGAAATAGGCAAGCTGTAACAACCATCTCGATCCTTTGGGAAGGCGGTCAAAATTAGTGCAGAAGCGGGACAGGCTTGGCAGGTGGATTGGCTGCCACATACGGCGGTATCTACCTACCAAAAACGGCGGTACTTTCACGCGGAAACACATACTAATAGTAATTTTCTTCCGCACGCGTTCTAAACTTTGGAGGTCGGTCGTGACATCACCCTTATCTTGATTCATTTTTCAACCCCCTTCGTCACGATTCAATGTTCCAGGGCCCATTTCCTGAACCTGCAGCCCGTAACACTTTTTCTAGTAAAAACCTTGACTTTGGGGATCGCCAACGGAAACCGCCAAAATGGGTATTAAGCACCTTTTTCAGGTAGTCAAAGATGAAGCCCCTGATGCGATCAAAGAGGGTGACATCAAGAACCAGTTCGGCCGGAAGGTCGCAATTGTGAGCATCAATCCCATGCCTGCAATATTGCAATGTTTCATGATGATGCTGACAGGCCACTCTGTGTCTAGGACGCGTCGATGAGCATCTACAGTTTCATGATCGCGGTCCGCTCCGACGGCCAGCAGCTGATGAACGAGGAAGGCGAGACGACCTCTCACATCATGGGAATGTTCTACCGCACCCTGCGCATGGTCGAGAATGGCATAAAGCCCCTCTACGTCTTCGACGGCGCGCCGCCTAAGCTGAAGTCCGGCGAACTGGCCCGTCGCTTCCAACGCAAGGCCGAGGCGAAGGAGTCGCTCGAGGAAGCGAAGGAGACGGGCACGGCCGACGACGTTGAGAAGTTCTCGAGGCGAACCGTCAGAGTCACGAGAGAGCACAACGAGGAATGCCAGAGACTGCTGAAGCTGATGGGCATCCCCTACATCATCGCGCCTACTGAAGCCGAGGCCCAATGTGCTGTCTTGGCCAGGGCTGGAAAGGTCTACGCGGCGGCGAGTGAGGACATGGATACCCTCTGCTTCGACAGTCCCATCCTTTTGCGACACCTCACCTTCAGCGAGCAGAGAAAGGAGCCTATCCAAGAGATCCATTTGGACCGAGTACTGGAGGGTTTGGGAATGGATCGCAAACAGGTAAGTTTCATCGACTCTATAGCATGTGATGCACGAGCTGACTAGGATTAGTTCGTAGATCTTTGCATCCTGCTCGGTTGCGATTACGTCGATCCCATTCCCAAGGTCGGTCCTCACACGGCCCTAAAGCTCATTCGAGAGCATGGCACGCTCGAGAAGGTTGTCGACTTTATGAAGAATGACCCCAAATCAAAATACACTATACCTGAGGACTGGCCCTTCGCCGACGCACGCGCCCTGTTCTTCGAACCTGACGTCCGCAAGGCTGACGACCCGCTGTGCGATTTCAAGTGGGAGAAGCCGGACATCGAAGGACTCGTCCAGTTCCTAGTCAACGAGAAGAACTTCAACGAGGACAGAGTCCGCTCAGCTGGCGCCAGACTGGAGAAGAACATGAAGAGCTCGCAGCAGTCCCGGCTGGAAGGCTTCTTCAAGCCCATTGCCAAGACCGAAGAGGAGAAAAAGGCGCACAAGCGAAAGCTGGAAGAGCAGAACGAGGCCAAGAAGAAGAAGCTCAAGGAGGAGAAGAAGGAGAAGGCCAAGCTCAAGGCGAAGCCTCGCGGAGGAGCTTGAGCTTCCGCATCAGAATCGAGGCCCAGACACAATCCCTTGTGACCATTAAAAGGATGGACACAGACGTCCCGGTAACAAGCATGGGAGGAACAGCGATTTGCTTTACATATGGCGTTCACTGGCTCGAGGTCAAAATCCGGAGTTCACGGCTATGAATGGATGCGTGGTAGGGGATACCAAAAGGGTTGCTCGTAGCACTTCGTGTTTTGTTGAACATTTTTGCTAATTTATAACACTCCGCGTGCTTTATTACTGGATCTTTTCGGTGCAGCTGTGTTGTCTCCTTCGTTCTCGCGGCGCTCGGCATATTTCAAGGTCGCTGGCGCATTGAGCTGCTTGGTCCGATGCCAACTCCGCATTGAGCGAACAACCTAGTTAGTACCTGTGTCCCACTTTACCTGCCTAGGTCCTCTAATCCCATCCGAGCCAAGTCAACCCAATCTCACCTCCCCTTCTCAGTGGAACAAGCGGAGTCGCAGCCCAGACGTGACCGACGGACCAACGGGTTCCACGCGAGACAGCGGGTACGCAGACGATCGGCGTCGCGTGCCGGCTGGTTGGCGCCTGAACACCCCATTTCGCGACGGCAGCTGGACAGAGTACCCCGTACGAAGACGTGCTGGGCGTGGGTGCGAGGGCCGGCCGGAGGCGGTCGCGCAACCACCGTATAGACGGCATCCAGGCCGCGTTCACAGCCAGCCTTGTCGCTGCGTCTCGGGGATGCTGTTGCACATGCCCGTGGCGACCGGGAACAAGTTGCGGCTTTATTTGGGACATGGATTGCCTTCTCATTCTGCTCTTCCGTTCCCTGGTTTCGTCTGGCTCGTACATCGGGCTAGTTGGTTCCTGGGCTAGCCGAAGACAAGGGAAAACTGGACAAATCAACGCGGATGCGCAAGCACACATGCAGGCAACGGTATCGTCTCCTTCGCGAACCATACCTTCCCTGCGCGCCCAACGCCGCCTACCCACAGCGCCACCGGTACGTGTCTCCCGGGATGCCGGGAGACGGCCGTCTTTTACATGCCGGCTTCGACCCGCTGAGCTTGAAGGAGTTCGCTGATGCTTAGGTATTGTATGCACGGAAGTGCATTCGTGCCGGGTTGCGTGCCGGGTTGCGTGCCTGGCTGAGGCCGCAACTCATACAGCGTCAATGGAAGGCTCTCATCTGGTGCGGTGGGCAACACTGAGCTGCTATTTATTTACAATAGGTGCTGTGAATATGTACACTGAAGGAAGGCTTTGAACCAAACGCCTTATGTCGTCCACCCTCGGCCTTTTCGAAGCATGGCCGGCTACTTGAGTAATTTCAGCCGGGTAGCACTGTGTTGCGGGAAAGGACTGTAAGAAGCCAAGCGCATTCCCACGAGCCGCAATCGACTACCCATCCTCAGGATGCGTTCTAGGTTCAGCCGCGCGCATTTACGCTGCGATTGCCGATGTCAGTCTTACTATGCATAATATAACCCCCCAGCTGCCGCGCAATAGGCCGCTTAGGCGAAGGCGGCGAAGTTAAAAAGGGGATAAACGTACAGCAAGTCGCGACCTTGCCGCCAGGGGCGACGTAGGTGGTGGGTTCGAAGCCGAAGTAGAAGTTGGGGATGTAGATGTTCGGATCCTGGGCGTTGTAGGCGCCGGGGAGGGAGATCTTGGGGCTGCAGGAACCGCCCGGGCCCGTGATCTTGAGCTGCGCGCAGCCGATGTAGAACTTGTCGGAAACCAGCCAGTCAGCATGCGAGCCTGTCATCAGGTGCAGCATTACCGGACGGGGAACTCCCTTACCTGCGCACCCCCGACGGTCTGGGCGCCGTGAAGCGCGAGCATCTCGGAACGGAGCTGCAATCATGGTTAAGAAGAACAAAACGTTAGCCACATCTCCCTCTCGACGGTGGCGCTCTTAGGAAGCATCGAAGGGCAGCACAGGGGCACGCGACTCACGAGGTACTCGCCGCTCGCCAGCCTCTCGGGGAGCCTGAAGCTGTGCTTCATGCCATCGGCGGACATGATCTCGTTGGCCCAGCGCCCACCCTCGTAGTCCAGCTCGTCGATCTTGAACCAGCCGGCGCCGACTCCCGACGCAGATGCCGCGGCGCCGTTGACGGGCCCGTAAAGGAAGTGTGTGATCGGGCCCGGGTGCGTCGACTGGTCCCACTGCACCGTGATGGTGTCGCCGGCGCGAGCGGCGACCGTCGTCACGCCCGCGCCGCTCGTACCGCCCACGTTGCAGACGATGTCGTTGCTCTTCACGTCGGTCTGTATCCCCTGCATGTGAGCCAACTTGTACTGCTGGGTTTTATTCACTGCCAACTGGGAGTCGGTTTATCTAATAGCGGTGGATGATGAATAAACGGGGGCGGACGGCTCTCAAGGACTGACCACTGGGCTGTTGCTGGGCGGTCTCCGGATCCCGACTTCGTAGCCCGGGCTCACGCCGTTGACCCAGAACTGGTGCAGGTTTTGGTGCGCCGAGACGGCGGCGACCATGGAGGCGGCAACGATCGATTTCAGCATCTTGGAGGCAATGACGATACAAGATATAATTGCTATATAGAAAGCACTACAGTAAAAGTCATGATCCTGAAGACGCGTCGCGGAGCACACGGGAGGCCTTCGAGAGAAATAGTCGCGGCGAGATACCTAGCTGCCAGGGTTATGCTATTGCTATTGGTGGGCTTTAGATGACTGCCATCGCCACAGCCCAAGTACTCAATCCAGTCAGCTCCCTTGCGAGGCGTCGGTCGCTCCTATGTACACCTGTCTTCCATTGCGGCTTCCGGAGCCGCAAGTCCCCCGGTCACCGCTAGACCCGGAGGGAACCGTCCCGCTGCCTCAACTCGGTCGCCCGTGGATCCGCAGCTTTTGTCTGGGGGCCAGTATTCGTGGGAAATCCTGCTTGGCGTGTCATAGTGTACAGTATACGGCGTTTCCTTGTAGTAATCCATTGTCTGCTGCTTGCTCCGTCTTCCCTAGCTTCCGATCGCTAGCCTTGTATAGCAACCGCGATACGCCTCACAATTCGGCCAGCAATGTTGCTGAGCTGAAAGATGTAGCGCTGGGTTCCCGATGCCAAGAACGCCATAGTAGGCGCTGATTTCATGGATGTGAGGCGTACCCCAACGTGTCCTATATGCTCCAGACAGCAAGAGGCGTTCTCCACCGAAGCTCAAAAGACCGTGGAATCATCAAACCAGGGATTTCCGAACCTTTGCTCCTTGAGCAAGATGGCGACCCACAGCTCGAAGTAGGCTGTGGGAGCCGCAGGTGCCCAAGGTCTCGGATTAAAAGTGCGAGAGAGCCGTCATATGTATCGGAACATGTTGTTCTTGACGCTCCGTTTCATGGCGACAGGCTTGCCCCCTCTGTCCTGCCTTTCGTCATTCCCGAAGTCAAGTCTTGTACGTTCTAAAAAAACTTATCGCTTCATGGTATGGCCTCAAGTAGCTCTATCTCTTCTCATATCTCTCTTATAGGCAAGTTACCGACTATCTCAGCAGCAACGAGTGTTATGCTCCGTCACGTTACAGTACCACAGCCTTCCCTTACAGCTAGTTGCACGAGGATCGAAGACTTAACCACAATGCGGCTCATAAATCGACGGCCTCAAGCAAACGAAATGTGGGTAATGGGTCTAAGCAAAAATGTTATACGGCAGTGGACTGAGATTTTAGAACGACTATAGTGTGTTATAAGTCAACCATAACCCGTGATGTCGGCTTATTGTTTTTATATATTGCCTAATTGATCGCCGTCACTGTAACGTCAAGTGCGATTGATGGCATCATCATGATATTGAGGGCATGCCGCTCGTCTGGGAATAAGCAAAGCTTACTCACGCGTAGAAACCGCGCAATATCGTCAGGTGCTACTAGGTAACCTACAGTCCTATGACCTTGCAGCTTTACAATGTATTTGAATGGCCCCGACATATATACCGCTCGAGGGCGATTTGGTGTCCGCCCAAATAAGCAGATCTTTGTATATTTCCAATTTCAATTGCGCCGTTCAGTTGTAATGTCAAATATCAGACTACCGCGTGACTGAAAAACCGGAATTGAGCCCCTGTTGAGTTTGGTTGTGTCTTTGGGGGTGCCTTGATCTTGCCACGAAGGTTCTCTGCAATAACCCCCAGTGAAGTACGGAACCCCTTAACCTACTGAAACCCTCGACAAGATTTCACGCACTTCGACTACTGCCATAGGGCTGGTCGGTCAACGTTTTAAAAGGGTCCTTCGGCATTCCACCTAATTAATAGTTCAATTCGATGGATACTAATACGAAGCCCTATGACTCCACCGAGGAAACCCCCTCGCCTGGATGCCGCGCGCACTGGGGACAGGGTGGGAGACGAGCTCGGGTGGGCGCGAGTCAATGTTCTCGATAATGGCTTGATCACACTCCGACCTAGGCCCCGTTGATGTGAAGGAAAAGGGGATGCCGGAACCAAAATGCAACTGTCGAGAACCTGTACGCCTTGAACACGGCTCCAGTGACGGGGAGGCCGGCCCGCCAACGACCGTGTTTTGTGTTACTGTCCCCACGCCTGCAGTCCTATTTGCCTGAGGCGGTCTCGGAAGCGGTGTACTTCGGCAAGCAGCCCGGGGAAGACGCGACCTCTCGAAATTCGTCCATGACGATAAATTCGAGAATAATCTGGCCCAGCGCTGACCGGCGACACACGAGATGATACGTATACTCGCCATCAATTGCATCCAGGACGTGGGATGGATGGCGCGCATCGCCATCGAGCCCTTCTATAAGACGGCGTCAAGGGGCAAACCCGGTTGTACGCGGACCAGCTCGAGCCCAAGGAGCTCTTGGAATCATACTACCCGTAAGTTGAACTCAACGGTCCTGATTCGGTGCGGGTTTCCAGGGGGTGGATATGCAGGACGACGACATAAGACGATGGAGGAGCTAAGGGTAAGAGGAAGGCACTAGGGATGACGGGAAAGACAACTCATAGCTCGCTCCCCGCTAAACAAAGTGTGATCTGGATGGATTCAAATGGAGGTTGCAGGGGCTACTGGTATCACTATTAATCAGTCCAGGGAGTTGATCGCTGAAGGAAGAACTATGGAGTGGGAGGTGCTCCTTGCAATTTCCTGTGGAACTACCATTCCCTTACATAGACGGCGCCCCAGCCTACCGAATCACCCAGCGGACAAGCGAGGGTTGTCCAGTGAGCATATGAGCAACCCCAGCGAGAGTTTTCAGATCGGTAACGAACGTAGGCCCTAGACGAGTAGTACGAAATTGCCCTAAGGTCTATTACGTTCTAAGATAAACTGCCGCAAACCATCAGCGTGAGGCAGGATCTGAGAGCATAGAACCTCTCCCGATACAACATGCATATGTGCACTCCAGAGCAGAACAGGAGGTGTCCCTCTTATTGTCTAGGTTAGAGCCCGACCATAGTTTTGAAATGTAACGTCTAGTAGGTGCTTCCGGGCGATCAGTTGCCCCTGATCTGTCAGTGGACTGTTCCGAATATTGATATTTAACAATATATGTGCTCGTTTCAAACGACGCCAATCTCACTATGCTATCCACGAGGGCTTTAGAACGCGGCTCTTCGATATCCCATAGTTCAAGGGGATGCTTAACTAAGACTTAACGGAATCCAGGTGCAGTAGTCCGAACCTACCAGCCTCTACGAAAGTTGGAAACGACCGGCTATTCCAGCCGCGGAGACAGACTTCATCCGCGGAGTCGATAATGGAGGAATAATCCGATGTGTGCACTTCCCCGTATCTCTTCGCGATGTTCCGTAAATCTGCTATGACAATAATTCATGCAAGCCGCGCCCCTTATAAGACTTCCTCATGACAGCTAGACTACGATCAACTTTCCACGGTACGGTAAGGCATCCTGATGTCGTGGGATTGAATGGTTACTAAGAGAAACTGATTATAGTGATGACCATAAAGCCAACAGCTCCAAAAACTGACTCAAAGTCCAATCGTAGTTGCTGTAACTACCAGAAATCGGGTCAGCGCATCAACATAGAGCTCAGCCGCCGTTTGTGTTCCGAAAGTATTGCAGTTTTCTGCTTCGAAACAACCCATGGAAATAGGCACTGGAAATTACATACCAGTAGCTAAGTTGTGTCTGTTCTCTTGACAGTACTTTAGCAACGCGGAATTCAGAGAGATCCAGAAGCGGCTCGTCCGGGCTCCGGAAGATGCGCTACTACTCGTCCTTGCCTTCCAAGAGCGATTCGTCGCCGCCGCATCACTGGCACCAACCCCACTGCTAGCTGAGCTGCCTGAAGCTTTAGACGTGACGGAAAGGAAACGTCGAACCATCCGGAAGAGTCAGCGTGGGCTGCCTTTTCGGTAACTTTAGAATAAAATTTTGCGGTTGATATTTAAATAATGATAAAAGTTATATCACTTGCTATAATCGGGGTATTGATATAACCCCTAGTGCTAGGCAAATTAAGGTGGGATTCCGGAGGCCTGTTGCTGCTATGGTCGAATGGATAACCCAGGCTGCCACACAAATTATAAGGGTCATAGAGACTGAAGACTGCACCCTAGTCTCCTCTCCCTGTGGGCGCATCCATATATATTGGTTAGACCCTGCTGAACCGTGGCCAGCGGGCATAAGCTTCATCAGGGTCGAAGCTTGTCGGCAACCACCAGTCGGGATCGGAGTGAGGCACGGGACTGAGGTATGCAATCTATCCTAACCGTGAAGACCATCTGATCGGTCACCGTGTTCGAAGATACTGGGTATAGTATCTGTCGTGCAAACTATATCGTGTAATGATTTTCTGTATATTGGCTCAGCCTGGAAAATAAGGCCGGGACCTATTCAACCTTGCATATATTGGTTAGTTACCTTGTCGGTAGCGTGGCTCAAGTGTACCTCAATACGTAGCGCCAGACGGCTACCCGAGGGATGAACGGGAAGCACAATGATGAATATGCTATTCTATGTTGATCGTCATGTAGCCCCTAGATCTCATTTAGCGCTTAGAATTCGATGTTTCACAGTCGTTGCGCTAAGAAATTGGTCGCGATACGGCGTTCTCGCCTATGGAAGTGTCTCTCCTGAGAGGTGGTGACTTACGGATCTCCGTCGGCTTGTCTCAAACTACCATATTTGGCCTTCCTGGATCGTTCAACATTTCTTACGATGGAATCCAAAACAGTCGGCTTAAATCAATTCATCCTTCCATCGCTAATGCTCTCTGCTACACAGTTCCATAAGCCATATTCATTCGCTGATAACCTGTGCTGCTGCGATATGCGAGGCCATTTTGCCATCTTTTCCGCCCTCCTGTGCGGACTCCAAGGCCATTTCGTGACCGGCCTTGGACCTAATAATCAGGAATCGGAAGGGCTATTCCAGCGCTACGAGGCTGAGTTCAGCAATGTCGAATCTGTCTGCTTCACCTATCTCACGACATACTTGGTTCAAGTAGAGCCAACGCCTGGCCCTGGACCGGAGCCTGAAGATCCAGGCGCGAGTGAAGTTACCACCACCCCACTATGACTGCGAAGACGTGCTCACAAGTATCCAGGCGTGACCGGCACCTACACTACAACGGTTGGCTACACAGGAAGTGTTGTCCGGACTAATACAGACGGATTCTCCGTAACTGTTGAAACTCCCTACTCCTATACTACTACAACTCAATTCACGGGTACTGTCTTGACAACATCCACTGCTTATCCCACGAGACCGGGGGAGATTGGAACAGTTTTCGTAAAGGCACCCTTCGTTTTCACAACAACTACGACGCCATATACAGGCACGGCAACCACGGTAACCACACAGTTTCCGAGCGGGCCAGGGGGTACAGCGACGGTCTATGTTGGCGTACCGTATGCCTTTACGACCGTCACGTCCGTTTACTCCGGCTCAGTGACATCTACGACTACTCTACCTCCGACCGGATTAGGAGGGACTGGGACTGTCCGAATATTTTTGCCAAACGCCTTTGTAACTACGACCCTGGGGTATGATGGAGGGGTGGTGACAACGACAACACAGTACCCCACAGGGACCGAACGGACCGGAACGGTGCTCATTAAAGTTCCCACGGGCAGGTATATGACGAGAACTGAGCCGTGGACCGGTGTAGCAACGTCGACCGCCATAGTGCCGCCGGCCGGAACAACGCCAGGAACTGTTATCGTCTTGACGCCTACGCCAAATCCAACACCTAGCTATGTAACAACGACTGGGCCATGGACGGGCTCATCAAGATCAACTACTACAGTTGCCCCATCTGGTACCGTTTCCGGGACTGTTGTTATTCTGACCCCAGGATCAGGACTTGGATACATGACGACGACCGAGCCCTGGACAGGCACAGTCCAGTCGACCACCACAGTTCCCCCAGTCGGTACTACATTCGGGACCGTCATTGTTTTAACCCCTGATCCAAGGCCAAGCTATGTCACAACCACTGAGCCATGGACGGGCGCGGGAACAACGACCACTACGGTGCCCCCAACAGGTACTACGCGTGGGACTGTCATTATATACACCCCTACCACTGGACCCGGCGACGTAACAACCACTGAGCCGTGGACAGGCACGGTAAGGTCGACGACCACAGTTCGACCGGCTAGTACCACGTCAGGAACTGTCATTATATACACTTCCTCGGCTGAACCTGGCTATGTTACGACAACCGAGCCTTGGACAGGCACGGTAGTATCGACCACTACAGTGCCGCCAGCCGGTATTACATCAGGAACCGTCATTATATACACACCCGAAACAGGACCTGGTTATGTAACGAAAACTGAGCTATGGACGGGTACAGTGACGTCGACCACCACGGTACCACCAGCTGGTACAACGTCAGGGACTGTCATTATATATACACCTCCTGGCTACGTTACAACTACTACGACGTGGCAGAGCAGCATCACATCCACCACGACTGCGCCACCAAGTGGCGCGCAGAATGGTAAGTTCTGAATCGGCATATGGTCGACGCTACGCAGAGGCTGTCCCCTTCCAGTGCTACTCTCTATGTTGCGCTTTCCCCCAGCTGGTCCTGTATAAATTGTGTTAGTATTAATCCAGCACAGAATTAACGGTGAAACAGGCACAGTCATCGTTCAAGTACCGTATGGAGCCACTACTACTTATACTACACAGTATAACGGCTCTGTAACCGTGACGACGACTCAATTCCCGACCGGAACAGACGCGACCGTCACTGTGGTGGTCCAAACTCCCCTGCCCACGCTATCTTGTGACCCATTCGGTTACCTCACTCAAAACACCTCGCTATACCGAGTCAATATCACAAGCGGCGACCTTACGTTGATCCGCGACGTCGTCGGCGACGGGAGAGTTCTTCAAGCCATAGGATACAACCTTGCCGACAACTACTTGTACGGGACCATCGGTGGTCGGAGCAACACGCCCGTATTTCTGATCCGCATCGCGGCGAACGGGGACTCGACGATACTCAACCAACTTACCCTACCGTACCGCGTCAACACAGGCGATGTCGACGAGCAGTCGCGGTACTGGATTACCTACAACGGAACCAACATCACTCAGGTTGATGTCCGTCCGAGTTCTCCTACCTTCGGGGAGTTGATCGGCACCACGCGGCGGGCTACTACGCTACCTGCAAATAACGCGACCATCTATGACTGGGCGTACGTCCCGGGGAGGGGCAACTTCCTGTGGTCGCTCGGACAAAGCCCGGCTTTAACCAGTACGACGCTGCAGAGATTCAACCGGGGCACATATAACTGGGAGTTGGTGAGGGAGTTCGGCAACATCGCTGGCGACAACTGGTGGGGCGCCATCTACGCGTCGGGTGACGGCTTCCTCTACGCTACAGAGAACCGCAGCGGTCAGATCTGGAGGTTTCCCCTCTCTGATATCGACGGCCCGCCGACACGGTTCTCTATAGCGAACCCGACAAGAGAGAATGATGGGGCAAGATGTATCCGGGCGCAGGACCTCCCGGAACAACCTTTTTCTACCGCGCCATGAAGGAAATGATAGGAATGCGAGAGAAAAGGTTATGAACTGAGGACTAGTTACCGCTAGTTCTCTTGCAAGACGTTGTCAGACGTCACTGTATGGCGTTGCGAGTAGTCGGCTTTAGGGAGATGGAAACATATATTAACGAGAATACGTGTCATGTAGTATATTAAACCATTCAATACCTTCGCTCAATGCAGCTGTTCGTCCCCTTGACAATGGGCCAGGCCCAAGGACGCCGGGGCGCGTACTGTGATGGTGTCATGCCACCGGTAGCCTAAATGGGTTTCTGGAACCTCAAGTGGTCTAGCTATCACATATAAGCGTCACAAGTACTATCGCTACTCGCTTGTTGCCGCACTTATTCTATAATAAGTCATTATTGGAATGCGCCGTAGGACTGCGTATTTCCTCGCTCCCAACAATGACAGAAACCCTCTGTCGGTGAGTTAACATCCCTCAGTGTAACGCAAAGCTCTCTCCGGTGACGGCGGCGATGAGGAGATTCCTGAGCGCTATGGTCCACAGAGGACTCTCCAGCTTCTCTTCAGGAGTAATACGTTATTGCTCGAGAATGGCGGTAGGTGCGGTTCTGTCATTTAAAACTCCTCCGCATCAGCTTCGAATCGTATCTACGAGCATCCGTGCGGATTCAACAAGGTTGAGGTGCCTAAAATTGTGAAGTTTCTCATGCAATTGTCCAAACGGGTTTATTATGGTACCTATTTAGAAAGTAGCCGGCTATCGTGAAAGAAGCAATTATCTCTCCCCTTTACAACCGAGCGCGGCGTGTTACTCCCTTCAGGACTTTCTGCTAGTACGATACGAATATGCCCTAATCCCCATTTCAGTGCTGAGACCGGATTCGTCTGACTTGTTCGGTGTCAATTGACGATTACGGATGAAGAAAGCCGCACAGGTGGAAATATAGATGTGGATCAGTTGCATAGTTGCTCGCTGAGCTTCCGGATTTCTCAGTAGCATGGCGGATTGAACTACCTATCCCCGGATAGTCATTGGACTTGGAGAAAACTCATACCCGGTATTCCGGTGCATCATATCTGCCCCGAGATTGTGGTTTCTCTTCCTTCAGAGTAGCGGTGAACTTGAAAACATTAAGCCATGCCGGGCCCGCTCCAGTTGGTATCCTGGCCAGGATGGTGGCAGATAAATTGCAACGCCAAGCCCCCTACAACCTCTCTAGCCCTTAGCAACCGCTACAATTATCATTATCATCATTTAAAGCCTTTATACAATTACAATTCCTTAACGCGTATTACAGTTAAAACGTCGTAATCTCTGATGGTATAAATAACAGCTTTCAAATTGTGTATTTTAATTTTTTGGAATTTTTTATCTACAGATTTACCAAAATACCAGGCGCTTAATACCATGAGATATTTGTTGGAATGGTGCTAAATGCCACTTAAGGTAAGGTTGCAGTTTATCTGCCACCATCCTGCCTGGCCTTGTTAGGACTTAAGGATCTTATCAGCCGCTTGCATGAACTGGCTCCACTAGACACCCTAGATTCTCCAGCAGTGAACGTACTAACTTGGAAGGTAATCAACCGGCAGGGAGTGCGTGGCGAGCACTATTGGTGCCCGCACCACTGCTGTTAATTTAGCTCTTGAATCCGCGGCAAATGGGGTTGACGATAATCCAACCAAGCGAAGTGGAGCACTCAAGAGCTACTGTAATCGTCCTTCGGGCCCAAGGGTTTGGGAATCGGGGAGCTTAAAAACCCCAAGGAGCCCGGCGATCCAATCAATTGGGAAGTCCTTCTGTCGTGCGCGAACCGCCAAGCCCCAAAAGAAAAGGACACCAAAACGATGGGTGGCGGCGATTACGGCCCCCACGAACGCCTGACGCTGCGCCGAGCGACGCTCGGGGACCTCGATGATGTTCTCACGGTCGCCCTAGAAGGCCTCTCCGGCGACCCCAAGTTCGACTACAGGTTTCCGTACCGGGAGGAGTACCCAGAAGACCACCGAAAATGGCTGCGCCAAGAATACAAGGAATTCCTCGAGCAGCCCGAAAAATATGCGCTCATGATCATGACCGCCAGCGACAACGACGACAAGCCCGTTTCCTTCGCCATCTGGGACATTGCTATAGCGGAACCGCATATGGGAAGTGGTATGTGTGCAGCTTCCCAAAATCGGTGTCTGCCTATCATTATAACTCTATACTTCGTGGAAATCTAGTTGAACTAATCAATAGACACACCCGACAGATCTTGGAGTGCCTGATAACCCCAACGGGAAAGTAATACGGAGAGACGTCAATCCGACGCGCTATAGGCAGTGGAAGAAGCAGATAGTTGCCGGATTTGAGGAATACCTTGGGAAGTACGGCACCGAGCAGTTGCATCTCTGGGTCCTATGCACCCTGCCGGCATTTAGGGGGCGAGGGGCAGCGACGGGACTCTGTAGGTGGGGGCTCGAACGCGCATCGCGACAAGGGTTCGTCTCTACGGTTCTGTCTACGGATGCGAATGGCAAGAAACTGTACGAGAAACTCGGCTTCGACCTCTGTGGCTCGTTTACCATACGTGTCGAAGGTGAGGAGGAGAGTATGGATGTCTGGCCAATGGCTCACTCATCTTGATCTTGAGTTATCTATTGCGCGTATATTGGGGGCGGAATAAGGATAGCAGAGATCTCATCGCTCTGCCCGGGTATGAATACTAAGCTTTGATAAAGGGGCACGATGATTGATCCCACGAACGAGCGGATGCGTCATTATGTGCTCTATAATCGGCAGTAGTCATTTATATCGGCTGTGCGGTCCTCAAATTTTTCAGCACTCTGCAGTATTCCTAAGAAGAAGGTATCGAAGCTGCCTAGGTGGCTGTTGTGTCATGCATCGCACTCTGGCCAATACAATGCATGGAAGGCGTAAAATGCGGTGTACACCAATGCCGAGTTTTGGTGTATGCTTTGGAATGGAGGGTACAGTAGCCGGTGCGGAGTTGAAGATCTGGCACTTACATGAACCTCTTTTCATAAGCCGTCAGGCAAACCAGGCTACCAATGCTTACCGCGGCGCAGCTTGCATGTCTGACTGAGATATGGGCGAGCTGATTGACGTGGCGGTGCTATCGGCTTCGCCCAGCGGCTGAGTGGAAGAGAGTGACGTGCATAATGACACATGAACAATTTTGAACCTTTCACACACGTCTTTGAGTCGGTGTTATCTTCGAGGCTCGCCAGGTGCCGCCTTAGCTCGTGATGAAGGAGCCTCTTCTACGCCCGCATATATAGGGAGGACAGGCAACTGGGTCTTTAGCTCCCGGAAAGCTGCTTCCCTGGTTACTCCTTGATCTTGGTCATACTCCACCGACGCTACATATTTCTCCTTTTCGAAATCCATATTTTACGATATATGTAATACGATCGAGGATATCATACTCCTTTCGCAATGCCTCGCCACCACCACTATGACAACTCCAATCACCATCATCATCGCTACCCCGACAATACCTTCGACTTAGCGGAGCGGCTCGTACGGAGTGCACGCTACAGCGACGGTCCAAATCAATACATCGTCAACGACGGGAAGCTCGTCGTCGATGAGAGGACCTTGAAACGAAACAACACAGTTATCTACAATTCCCCCCACTCCACTGTGTGGTTGACTTCGGCAGGCGGCCATGAACCGTACGCTCCTGTTATTTATCAGCCACAATGTGCGCCCTGGACGTATGGACCATGCACTTCAACCTGTCGAGGATGTTTGCGGAGACGGGAACCGTACATGGATGGTTACTGTCACGATTGCGTCTCCGTGCGATATTACGAACGGCTCCACCGGAGATTGTACAGGCCTCCAGAGAGACGAATGCTCGGCTACCGATGAGCAAACTATGAGACGGTCTCCTCTTGAGTCTACAACGGGCGGTAGTCATTTTATGTTTCAAAGGTACGGCAACACTGATGCACTAGAAGCGGCTTTTCTAAGGGGGGTTATCTTAATCTCATGTGATATATAATGAGGATCATCAAATTGAATCATAGGGGAGGTTCTTTGTTGCCCCTTGCTTCGGGGTAAGACACCAAACAAAAAAGAGTACACTACATTCTTCACCTAAGACTACCAAAGGGTATCCCTTGATACCCCATGCAAACAATTGATTGCCATGCACCCCTTCCCAGCTCAAAGCAGTGAAATTTGGACTCCTACTATTGACCCATACGAACACCGTCCATAATATGTCCAGCCCACGAGAAACCTATGGATTACCGGCGACAGCGTCCTCAAATCCCCCGGCTCTGAAGCCTCTGCCCGAAGCCGCCAGGCTTTCGGCGTCGACTGTGGACGTCAGTGAGCCGGTTCGACCTCCGTTCTTTCAATGCGCAGATTGCGGCACAGTATTCACACCTGCCCTGACGGACCGAGGATCGCGCATCTGGAAATGTAAAGAGTGTGGATGCAAAGTTATGTACAAGCTTCCTACGAAGAAGTGAGTAACTTTGTCTTTTTGGTTCCTCAGGGGTCATCCAGGAAGCGGGTAACTAATAAGGGTGGTTCACTGCTTAGTAAGCGCCAATTTGAAGCCAAATAAGGAGGCAGGCTCCAGGAGATAGATACAAGGACTTGTCAAGGCGGCACAGAGACATATTTTTGCTATCTAGGGGCCGCGTCCTTGCCCATGTGCCAAAGTGGAGTATCGACAAGGGGCTCCTGCATCCCTGCCAGTCTGGTGTGCTCATAGTTAGGGTCGATTAACCGTAAATGATGGATGGAGTTCTGAATCATACCTAAACGGTGGATGTAATCGTAAACCACAATATAAGGGATCAACTGAGTGTCTGATCTACTAAAAGCTCCACCTCTGAGGAACCAAGAGGACTCATCTTACAACTCAAATGCTCATGTTATAGTATTATTGACGATTTCCTATCGCTTACTCATGTTAAGGAAGACCTACAATAGGGGTTGGATTCGAACAAAGACATCGTACCTTAACAAAGGAGTTGTACTGTCTCTGAGGTCATATAGGGCGCTACATAAACGCCTAACATCTCCAGCACCTCTTGCGCCAGAACCGGTATGCTTTTTAGATCGCCATTTGAGTTTTAGCATCCTTCACTATGTCTTCAAGCACCCTCCAAGCACAGGCAGAAAAGAAAGCGGAGCCTAGCAGCATAGGTACTGAGCTAGAGTTCTTTGTGGCTGTCAGAATACACGATGGGACTCAGCCCTTAGTACCTAAACTGTTCACATCCTCTCACGGTAACCCCCTCGTAGTTCCGGAAACAGGAAGCAGAGGTGTGGCGCTGGAGACCTATGTCATCGAACACGTGAGGCATACAATAACATTGGCCTTCAAGAAAAAATTACGAGGTAAGACCCGTGTTATTGCATCTCCTGAAGACCTTGATGACCGCGAAGCTCGTCATTTAGGACAGTACATGAGCTGGACTGTGGAACGTGAGGGGACCGCTTCAATGCCCGAAGACATCCTTGGACAACCTGGTGTTAATGACTACATGTGGGTTGATCTTGAGGTTAAGTCCCCAGCCCTTTGGGCGACGGATGATGCGTTCATCGAAATCCTCGATGTAGTTCAGGCGCTACAGCGGACCTACTGGATCTGTACGCCTCCAAGCACCGCTCTGCAATTCCATTATGGGTGCGGTAAGGATTATATCCCCGTTCGAAATCTACGGAGAATAGCTGCGCTTCTCTATGCAGCCGATCCACTCCTGGCCCAACTCCATCCACAGCATCGGCATAACAACACCTATTCTCTCAGCAACCGCCTCTATTCGATACTTGCCCACGGTTTGACGGAGCCAGATGGCAACCGCGATTTGGAAGCCCCTGGAACAGAGCCAGAGTCGCCGGATCGCAGAGGTGAAGGCAGCGACCCAAAACAGGAAGCTAAGGTGCAAGGTAGCACCAAGTTTAAGACTGTTTTCGCTCGTGGAATGCTGACCGGATATGATATAAGTGCTCATACCTTTTATTTAACTGACCCTGACACCCCGCTAAGCCTGGGGCCGGTTAGGGCTCCAAGAGGGTATACCTGTAAATCCCTCGGTATTCTAACTGCGGTTCGCGAGATTCTTCATTGTACTACAGCCCCTGGACTATCTAAGCGGATGGAAACTCTGAGGGCAAGGCCGGCCTACGATTTCGGCGCCTATGCGAACAGCCGGTACATGAGGGAAACCCCAAGACGGAGACAGCAGCCCAAGCGGACCATCGAGTTTCGACAGGCAGCAGGGACGATGGACCCAGACGAAGTCATAGCTCACGCTAAGATTGTGGTGCGTCTCTGCGAATGGGCCTCGACCGCCGACCTTGCTGAGTTCTGGAAGCTCATCCTTGACTGCGAGGCTGGGGAGAGCACGCCCTCGTGGTTCGATGTATTCGATCTACTAGATAGGCTCGATCTAAACGCCGAAGCCAAAGTCCTCCAGAGGTCAATGGCACCCCGGTACAGTATCGAGATATTAGACGAAGACGCTGGCACCGCAAAGTATCCCGAGACACTGGACCCAAAAGCCTGGAATTGGGACCGACGAACCATCGTGTAGGCTATGTGAGTAGACGATTCTGTAGGCTTAGTTGCACGTATATACCTCTGGTAACCCTTTGAATCCCATTGCAGTCAGCAGGTGAATGGTGCCAATCAAGTGATCCGGAATGACATTAGGACTATCACCAAGACCTCTCAACTCGTGCATATGAAAGAATATCAATGACCATGCAAAAGCAGGCCCATAGCCAAGTTGCATGATGCTGTTGAATCCTCGATCCGCCACAGGAGCAAAAAGGGGTTAGCCCGCTACGACGCCTGAAACTTCCACTGGGATTTGCGTACGAGTCAGTGGACACACGGAAAGCCTCAACGGCTTATTTCAGCGTCCGGGCCTTAATTAGACTCCTTCGTACCGGACCCGGAACTTAAGCTGGCAAATCCTAACGCCGCCGTGCATTACTGCCGGGCCTAGCCCATCTCCATGGTTTCATTAAAAAAGCACATGAGATAATGCCGCCGATCACTAGCCGCCGTTAACTGCGAAAATGCGCTCTTGCTCAGCGAGTAAATCGTATTCCCGAACTTCTCCCAGCTGTCTAATAACCCTCCAAGAAACACGAAATCGACAAGCGGTATGACAGCAAAACATACGGCAGGATTCCGTGGACATGGGCTTCAACGGCCAGCTGCGAAGATTGCAGCGGATATGCCAGCTTACCATGGCCCCGGAGGAGCTGCGGCAGTACAGTGATAGAGAGCTGAGCCAGGCGATCGAGGACCTTCAGAAGTACATGATCCTAGTTCCACGGCAGGCGCTATGGCGGTAATGAAAACAGATGAGCCATGCGATTGGCACGTTGGTCCTCATTTGGCCGAGGAGGCAAAGAAAGCAGGAAGAAATAGTGAATATCTTAGAAGAGGAATGCCAAGTTGGGACGATTATTTATCACTGGGGCGGATTCTGGGGAAAGCTTAAGCTGCTGGACCCTTGAAATTTCGCCTTTTCCATATAATGCTTGGTTCATATGAGGGTGCGGATGAGTTGGTTAAGAAGCCGGCTCAAAAGCGAATTGATAAGACTTACGAACGAGAGAGTTAAAAGAGACATTGATACACGCTCTACAAGATTACCTAGCGGAAACTACTTGATGAATGATGCACTTGACTGAAATCCTCATAATGCTAGAATAGGGATTGAAACAGGGGTAATTAGATAACCCACATCCGTGTATATATCGCCTGATACTCCCCATTGCCTCAAGTCTGGCCACTTAGAATGGAATATAACAGGTATTTGACCCGTCTTTGGCGTATACAGAGCAGACCACAGTGCCATTTAGATAGCTTCTTCTTGACCGATGACTCGTTTTTTCCCCTGTGCAGTTGTTCCTTCTAATTACAGTCCCCGAGTGAAAGGTCCAAGCAACTAAAGAATGCCATCATATCTGTTCTCAGCTCCTAGATTGAATAGTGTAATAACATCCCTCCGTAAACTTCTATTGTCACACTTACTAGGGAGCAGCTGCACAGCTCTAGAGGGTATATTGACGATATCTAGGAGTCTAAGAAGCGGTGATCCCACTTGGTGTGGGTGATCCACTGATATAGGGCTCTAGGGCTCCGGAACGGATCAACGTTGCCCCGAATGGTCCCTGAAGGTCTAGATAGGGGGGGCCCTTACTGCGACATCTATTTAAATCCCGCTCCCACTATGGATGCTGGATTGAGGGTGTACACATGGAATGATATGGAATGTACTGATACGACAATATAAGCAGGGTTCAGGCCCCAGGTCTTTAGGGTAGCCCTTTATCCAACTTGGATACACTCATTTCACCCCTAGTCATGGCGCTTTACCGTATAAACAAACATAAATAAGGTCAGGTAACAAGCCACGGGATTGGTCAATAGGTAATCCAAGTCAGCTTAGTACGATTGGTTTGGGAATCAAGGGCGCCAAGGGCATACAATAGGTGGGAATATCGAATACTATAAGTAAACCCGGGTAGGTCAAAGGGTCGCGGTCCGCGGTCCGTTAAAGTGCGGGGAATTCCTGAAGTCTCGAGTCTATCTAGCCTCGCTCTGATGTTGCACAACAGGACTAACCACCATAATCCTGTGAGAATTAGAGAGCGACAGCAGATGAGGCTACCTTATAGGAAGCAATTAAGGTGCCCCGGAAAAATTAATTAGTACGTGAAAGTGCGTAGGGTAGGCTCGAGTAAGAATGGAGGAAATCTTAGGATGCGTTTATTAATAATATTTATAAGCTATGAACTACCTGCAACAGCTTTAGGCATATTGGGTTTGATACATTCGAATACCTGTATTATTAAGCCTATTTATTTATTTATTTATTTATATTTAATTTATAATTAATGGAATATGTAGAACATAATTATAGAAAGATATTGAAAAATATAAATGGTGGCGTAGCCCCCTTTTGCCATCTCGAATAGGGGTGGGCCCACTTTTCACGGAGAGAACCTCCGGATTCCTAGAATCCCATAGCGGCAGGGCCTTTGAATAGGTGCCGGGTTAAGCGCCACGGCGCCAGCTGAGACCAGACATCGCGTGTTATACCTGGGATATTTGCATCTGGTAACCAGCCACCTACTCAGGGGCTTAAGTATCCCGAGGGAAGAACCCATCTTAAAAGGATCGTTCGGGGCTGCCTGAAAACAAAGTTTATGCAGCTGCATGGTATACCTGGAAGCTAAATCGGTGCCCTGCTTGCTTACACTCTTTAAATAATTCAGGCGCACGGAGACAGTTCGAATTGGCCCTGTTATACCTAGGTAGGTACTTCACCCTATTAATGAAGATATTCGGCTAATGTTACTATAACTTGTGATTATCATGTGGCTACTCTGCCTTGTGCCAGGACGGCAGGGTGGGGGCACCAGCTTGTATCTTGTAACCTGATTGAAAACATACGGAGAAAATGACAAATACACACTGTGTCAGCGCCAAAAGCGATCTTTGGTCCGCGCTGAGTATTATTTCACGATATAATGAGTGCGAAACCGATTTTGCAAGCGGCTGTACAATGTTCTAAAGGTACTGTTTGTTTTGCATAATCTCCTAAATCGCCCTCTTTCTTGGCAGCCCGACAATCACAGCGCGCCACTGTGCATTGCATTCGGCGCAAGCAGCTTTTCATAAGCTAAAGGCTCCAATGCAGTTGTGAAGTCACGTGAATTTCCGCGGCTTTTTCGGCTTGCTGCCTTGACGAGCCTGACTGAACACCAACCAATGTGTGCCACAGCCTCAAAAGCCACTCTATGATTGCTCCCACATCTCCCAACTTAGAGCCGATGTGTTCCGCGCGTTTCGGCGTCTTCGCTTCGTTACGTTATCGACCTCGATAGCTTCAGAGAAGATCGTCTTCGTTTGCGCATCTCCACCCAACAGCCTTGTCTGGCGACGAATCCCGAAGCTATGCGGCTCATGAAACGCGCCGATGGAAAGAGCCTCAGCTTAACAGAGGATATACTTATCGGCAATATCCCCGATTATGCTATACTATCGCACACATGGGGAGTCCTAGCCGACCTAAGACCATTACTCCTCCTATAATGACTGCCTTATATGACCAACTTGCCCTCGCGACAGTCAAACTCCGGACGCTCCTCGCAGTCCGGTCTACCAGGTAAGGTCGACCCAATGCGCAACCGGATTCCGGGAAAGCGTCTAGCCCAGAAGGGTGACCCTCTTCTCATAGCGGACGGCGCCAGGTAGTGGCCTGCCCTTTACACTAGCTAAATCGTCTCGAAGATCGGCCAGCTCAACCAGCAAAGTCACCATGCCGAGCCGAACATAGTAGTCTCCTTCCCTCTCGATTAGCAGATACATGGCCACCCCAGACAGACTGTAGAAGAGGAGAATCCCGTCGGCGCTAATCTCGTCTTCGTCCACCTCCCTCGTGAGCGAAAATTTCATTAGTCTCGTTCCAGTCCCGGCAATGAGTGGTACTATCGTCCATTCGCTGTCCTTCCCCCTTGACCGCCGGAATAGGAGATCAGGAGATACCGTAGCGGTGATGCGCAGAAGTGGAGTATGTGTGAAGTGGCTCGGGAATGTGCTGCCCTCTATCCGAGGCCATTCTCGGAATTCGCCATCCCGCCGTTGGATCTGCACGGCGAAAGGGACTTTGCTCCGCCTCCTCCAAGTCCAGGCCGATTCATCCGTTTTCGTAAATAAAAACGAAGATTCAATGATCCAATTCGGTTTCGTCGATTTCCTCGTATTGATGAAGTCAAAGGTCAAGTCTGTCCAGTTACTCCACCCCACCCAAGACCAGCTTGGGAAATTGCGCCGTCGGTGCCCCGGAAGGCGAAAGTCCCAGATGAGCCCGCAAGCAATCCGCAAGGAGTATTCGGTAGCCGCATCGAGATATTTGCCAACTGGTGATACTCCGTTGTCGTTTCCGGCAGAGGTCGGCCACAGCCAATCGGAGAATTTAACTTCGGTCATATCTATGTCATGTAGGAGGGGCAGTCCCCAGAAGTGGTAGATGGGTGGCTTCAGTTTTTCAAACTCCTTCAAGACTCCAAGGACGGCGTTGAGTCTGTCTGACTCGTAGGAAAGCCTCCGGCCGGCATACTCATTGACCCTGTCTACGATGTTGATGGGTGCCTTGGCGAAGCCCGTGTTCGGATATAGACGAAACCGTTTTATCCCCTCACGAAAGGTGCTGCCGTCCCGGACGTGTAGCGGGTCTGTCGGCATTGATATGCTCTCGAAGCAGTGCATTCCTAAACACTGGAAATAGACCTGCTCCTCGGTGAATATGAGCCTTCTGGTCGACAGGAGCCCTTCCTGATAAGTCCATGCCCGCTCATCCATTCGGCTGACTTGATCTTATGACGGGGATTCTGCATAGACGAAACTAACTGGTGACTGCCCATCTCGAAGACCGGCTGTGGCTTTCTTAACGCGGTCGTCACGCCGGGGAGGCCGGCAGAAGGGTCGTGCCCGGCAGCCGCAACAATTGTCAAAGAGGCGATCGAATACACCTTGTCCATGTTCGCAATCTGGGTGTGCTTCTCCTCCGCGTTATCCTGGTTGATGCAGAATCTGTCAACCCATAGGAACTTGAAGCCGAGGCTGTTGGTCGCGACAATGGCGTCCTCGATGACGAGTGGGCACTCTCCGGGAAGTCGATCATCAAGGCGAGGTGCCTGATCCCCGTCGGCTTTCCCCCACAGATAGCTTAGCGCGACGTAATCACAAACCTCGGGGGCCGGTACTATGCGGCGCGTCTCGCAGTCGATGACGCGAAATCCCTTCGGTAGATCTTTATTCGACCCTCGAGGCGTCCGACAGATTCTCTTGTGCATCGAGTCGCAGGTGTCCATCCAAGACCGAACCAGGTCGTAGTCTAGCCGGGCCGGGACTAGTCGGCCAAAAAATCTATCTTCGTCGCCGAAAGCTGGCCAGCGGGTCGGCAATATGAACCTATTCATCTGCTCCCTGAAAGCGTCGGACCCTTCCCACCACCACCATTTACCACGCACAACGGCAAAAAGGCAGGTATCCGAAAACGAGCAATCCTTTGAGAGCCCAAAGAGACCCTGCGCCGAAAATGCCCTAAGATACCAATCTTGGGGGCCATAGCTTTGGCTCCGGAGATCCTCGCCGACCGCACCTTCGTCGTAATGAGGATCGATTTTCATCTGCGAAAAGAACCGACAGAGCGAACATGGCGAGGTCTCCGATGGAGGCGCGATTTTCCGGCGAGGAGTACCTTGGTTGCGATGAGGTACGTGAGCGGTGAATATTTTATCAAAGTCCTTCGCAATCTTCTTGCAAGTCTCGCAGAGCTCGGCGTTGCGGCGGTTTCTAGTCCGTTTTGGTGTCGGGTCACCGCCAGGGGTCCTCACCCTCTTAGATGCTGCGCTGCTCGGGGAGGCACTTCCATTCACGGCGCGAGAAGGCCTCTGATCGTCCAGACCACGGTCGTCGACACCGTTGACGTGCCCACCCGGGGTGTCCTCGAAGGCATCTGGGTCTAGTGCGGCGTCGTCCATGGTGAGTTGTGATGTATTGGCAGAAACACCACCTTGAAGCTGAACATCGAGCTCTATCTCAGGGTGAGTATCCCTCCACTTCGCTTGGTCTACCTCTGCAAACATTTGCCGCGAGCTGGGACGTATGGCGGGCGTTACAACTAGCCTCTAGGTTACCTCTAGCATGGATCGACCAGGGCTTCGCAGAGTCCACCGAGCAAGGGGCCCTCCCCAGAATTTGTCATTCCGGCCGTGTAGCACGGATGGAATAGACACGGCTCCCACCTAAAAGAGTCGGGATAGGCATCCGCCAGCAAATGCTTGCTGGGCGGCGACTGGATTTCAACGGAGATTGCACAGCAGACGTCCGGAGACTGGGGATTAGCTTTAAGAGCTATGAGTTGCTGAGATTTTCTGGCATCTACCTCCGTAAAGTGCAAAGAATAGAGAGGCCGTGCGGTGGCGCAACACGCTACGAATTAGCCCGGAGGCCGCCCAGCGCGGGTGCGATCCCCACGTCTGTGGCCTGGGCCTAGTGATACGCCAGCAACCTGACGTTTCTTACATTACAGCCCAAGGGCCGTAATTTGTACTATGGTTTTAGGAGTAAGTTTAAAAAACACTGTTGGGTATTTTAGCTGAAAGACCCACTTAGGATTAACCTACCTCAGCGCCTTGCCCCTACTTCCTGAATTCATTTCTCAGCAAATTACGGAATAGTTAAAAGTCTATAACTAAGTAAATGAATGAATAAATACAATTAATTATTTTCGGCTTAATTCTCGACTTAACTTTCGGCGTAATATATTTATAAAAGATCAAAATTAATAAAAATCTATATAATTTTAATATAACATTATTAATACATATAATAACAACTAAACTTTAAAAGGCTTTATATATAAAATTACATTAATAGGATAATAATTATATCAGAAATAATGTATAGATTTTTTTTCCCGAAAACTTCCAACGTTAAAAGGTTTTAATATTAATCGTTAATTATATATAACTATATAACTAGGTTATATTACAAATATTATTCGGTATTTTCCGGTTTTTAAAAAAGCTGCCACTTTTTTAATACTTTCTTTATCCTTTTCTAATATATTAATATCGAAACCTAGAAAACGGTATTTTGTAGGCTAAATAGTTAAATTTAAGGCTTAAAATATTAAAAATAAAACGATTCTTATAAAAACGGTATTTTTATTAAATAAAAACATCAATACTATATATTATTTTAAAAGGGTAAGAATTTAGCTATATTAAGAAGCAACAGGGCTAATAGGAATTAAAAGCTGTTCGTTTTAATTAACAAATTAAACCGAAACTTAAGTAAGTGGAGATATCATTATCAGCAGTTCCATTTCTGTCTTGCTGATTAAAAGGGTTAGTATGGGCCATAATAATAATCTGGTGAAGTTAACCGAACTGCATCTAAGTGTGAACTACTTGTTAATTATCCGTCTTTTATATGCCGATTTCTTATTAAGACGCCGGCCTCGCCGAGATTTCCCAGAGCGCGACCGAGAGATGGCGAAGCACGGGTTAAGCCATGACTCGGTCTGGTAGGTTAGGAGGCCACTGGCAGTGCCGCCGCATGCCGGCCCCTGATCCTGGACCTCAGCCATCCGACTGAGGAATCCAAAGCTTGGATAACTTTCCGAAACTAGGCAGGCTCTGAAGTTCGCCACCAGACTACTGAGTACACCGGACGTGGTGGTTTTTGGGTCCGCCGTTGGGGGCGCTAAGTATCCCTGGGCTGGACGGTTATCTACAAAAGTCTTGCCGGAGAGTTGTACCTTACTCCTGAGTCCTGTGGAGTTCTTACTAATCATTATAACCCAGCGGTAATTCCGTACGTATTCACGGCTGCTATGTAGTATCATGTCTAGTCAGAGCAACCCTCCGAACCTTGGAAGGTCACTTAGCGGATCAACGGAGGTTGGTGCTGCGACGGGAGAGCATGGCCGAGTGGACCTCGACGTCCTACTCAAAGATTCTCCAATCGGCTCCTCGTCTCTCAGCGGACAGAGATTCCTTCTGGAACCATGGAACCCTCACTGTACGACAAGCGTCTTATCAAATGCCCATAACTTTCGACCTGTCTCCGATCTGTGGGTTCTGAAAGTGTACGGCGAGGGGACGGTTTGGTGGCCTGGCCTTTCCGACCCCGATATTACTAAGGTTTTGAACCAGAGTAGGCTACAGGCGTCATCAAGTCATACTCTTATCGTCTTCTTCATCCACCTCTGGTACGAACCCGAAGCGCGCTATAAGCGCCAAATGAGTCTGTTGGAGGCTAGCCTTGAGATACTCACAGATGTGATCCAAATTCATGATGCCGCAATCCAAGACCTGCCTGGCCGGCCGGATTACTAGTCAGCATTCGGTCGTCGTAAGGACATTGCGGGGAGAAAATGCGCAGGTTACGAGTTCTTCTGTCAGCATCCGCCCTGGCTACAAAGGTCACGCCACGATAAATCCCAGCATAAAGCACCGTGCTCCGTGTACATGCATCACGACAACATGATAAACACGTCGTATTATATCGTTTCCGGAGCTCGCGATGACGGATGTACCACCGCAATCCTTCACGGAATGGGGATTCCGCACCCTAATGTCCCTTATACCGGCCCCAAGGTCGAAGCAGCAGAGAACCCATTTTTATGCACGCCTTGGTGTCTGGATACGCGTATCAGCAATCTACCGACTTTACGGCCGACGTCCGAGATCGCCACTTCTCCCAGATTGCCGAGGTGAACGACTATTCGAAAGAGTCGCATGCCGGAAACCGCCGTGGCAACAGTGGGAGGCAAAAGTTGGAGGATATCACCAAAATCTACATCTCGTATCCCAGACATGTGATACTGGCATCGCAAATGCGGACATGTCAATAAAACTTTCCGAGGAGATGATCGCGGCCTACAACGCGTTTTGCTCAGACGAAGCGACGCTGCCAGACTCCTGGCGACACATTCAGGACTCAATGGAGCGGATATTGAGAACCTGGCAATGTCAGAAGAACTGGTTGGTCAGTTACAAAGAAAGAAGGGATACCGCGATGAACTTCGTAAGGATTGGTCATCTGATATCTCATGATCTTAGCTCATTCAGCAGGTGTTTAACCTTGTTACGCAACAAGATAGTTCCACCAATATAGCCATCGCTCGCCAAGCAGCTCAGCACAGCTCCTCTATGCACACTATAACTATACTCACCATGGTGTTCCTTCCTGGGACCTTTACTGCGGTAAGTTTCCAATTTTCTCTGACTGTTAAGCGGATAGGTAACTGACTGCATGCTCCGTAGGGAGTTTTCGGCTCCGGAATACTTGATAGCGAAGAGTCACATGGCGTATCCGACCTTTTCATGCCCTTCCTATACTTCTTCATCCCTCTCACTATAATAACAGCGGCCACGTGGTTCTGGCGGCAGAAGCCCGAAAATTCATACAGACGGTGGCAAGATAAATTGCGAAAGAAGAGACGGCAAGAGCATGACGTTGAAAAGGGGAAATAGGGTATGTGTCGATGCGATGATGTGGTAACCTCACCATCCAGCCTTCGTAGACAATTGTAATGGTTACATAACACTTAACCCCTGAGAAGAAGACGGATATCCCAAATATACAGTATGTGGATACAGTGTATGAGACAGTTTCAAACGGTGGACTGAGCCAATCAAGAACCCTGCCATTATCTCTAATATCAGCACTGTGCATGTCATCATACTCGGCTCAACGTTTCCGTCCCCAAATATCGCAACCAACATCTCACAACAGCAGTACTTAATTCGTGTGTACCTACCATTGGTTAGCCTAAGCCCCAATCAACCTACCTACATCTTCGAGTCTCCAAGGGAAGACTACACCATCACCGCGCCATCACATCAGCAATGGCGTTCCGCGCCCTCACCCGCCGCGTACCGACGGCCTCGGTGCCCCGCCCGGCTGCCGCCGCGGCCGCCGTCGTGGGCCGGCCGCTGGCTCAACGTCGGCAGTTCCACGGGACGCCGCGCGCGCTCGTCAGCGTGGGCGACGCGGTGCCGGACATGGAGGTGCTCGTCGAGGACTCGCCTGGCAACAAGGTGAATCTGAGCAGGGAGCTCGCCGGCACGTCGGGGCTCATCATCGGCGTGCCCGCCGCCTTCTCCGGCGCCTGCTCCCAGGTCCACGTCCCCGGCTACGTCAACCACCCGCGCATCAAAGACGCGGGCCGGGTCTTCGTCGTCAGCGTCAATGATCCGTTCGTGTAGGTTTTTTTATTTTTTCTCTCACCTTTTATTCTCTCCCTTTTCGTGCAGCGGTTCTTTTATTGTGTTGTTTCCTCAATCCTGGGCTTGGGTAGAGGAGAATGGGTCCCGTTCCTTATTTCGGCTTTGGTGGGGACGTCTTCGGTTGAGTGAATGTAGGTTGGGATAGTTTTGTGCTCTTGGATTTCGGCTTATGCGAGGTCGGAGGCACGAAAATTCATACTTAATGCATGTGGCGAGCCTTTAGCTAACACGAGCCGTCTCTAGGATGAAAGCCTGGGGCGACCAACTCGACCCCACAAAGGCATCTGGGGTAAGGAAAACCACCAATTAACTGTTCTTCTCATGGCGGTCTCGCTTATCGCGACGTAGATCCGCTTCCTCGGGGACCCGACGGGCGAGTTCACCAAGGCCCTGGAGCTCGGCTTCGACGCCCACGCCATCTTCGGCGGCATGCGCGGAAAGCGGTACGCGCTGGTGATCGAGGATGGCAAGGTCAAGGAGGCGCACGTGGAGCCCGACAACACCGGGACGAACGGTAGGTTCTGCCTCTAACGCTACAATATCCGGTGTGTGGGCGCGCTAACTTGGACGTCAGTTTCTTTGGCCGAGAAGGTGTTGGGTTAAATGCTTCCAACTGTGTGCGTGTCGGTCCAGATCTTGTAGCTCTAGACACCGAGAGCCGCCCAGTGTAAGACCAGGGTTGAAACGTAAGCAATTAGAATACTCTTTCAAGCAGTATGGCTCGAGATATTGTCTTTCACAGTTTGAGCGCGTAGGCTGTCTCTCGGTTTACATGTCAATAATGTCGAAACTTAGATGGTGCGCTACGCTGGTTATCAACGCGGTGAAGGATCGTACCGATCTGACAGATGTTCTCTGTTATTTGGAGGAGTTCTCCCAAAGTCTCTGTCTTATACTGGATCTCCCAGCATATATATAGATTTCAATGCTCCAAGGACGCCTCGTGATAGGCAACTCATACAGGACAAACCTACCACGAACGCGGGTGTCTGCGTAAAGAAGTTGGGTGGCTTTAAGTCCCCAACCTGCTCCTGAAAGGGGAGCCATGAGGAACCCAAAGGTGCTGGCTGATGGGTTATCCCCCGTGGCATCTAAGTAACGTCTAGAACCTTAGGCGAAGGGGGGAACTAGCGGTAGGAGAGTATAGCTGAATTTTGTGTGCTTCGGGATAATACAGAGACCGCTCGGCCAGAGTTGCGACCATATCCGGAACCCCCGAAATGGGCCGCGGCGCTCAGCTCGGAGTGGCGATCGGGACGGCACGCCACCAACTGCCTGGGGCTAACCCCTAATCTCCAAAAGCTAATCCTTATCCCTTAGCACTCTAACGCAACCCTCTCCTCTCCCGACTGACCGGACTTTCACGACGGCGGAGAAGGGGGCGGCGATAAGGACTACGGACGGCGCTAATAAGTTCTACTACGTACGGGTGGACCGAAGTCGAAGTGAAGCCACGTTCTTGATTTTTGGCGAAGTCGGGCCCGGAATCCGACGGAATCTACCCGAGGCCACGTGGAGGAAAAAAAGAGGGGGGGGACATTCGTCTCCTGATCGACCCATGATGAAGGGCGGCGATGGCTCCCCTTGGTACCCCTTTACTGTACGCGATACCCGCGATTCTCGCATACGGGGTTTTAACGTCACTCTTAGCATTCTTGTCCAAGTCGTTGACAGTAAAGGTTGCATGTGGAAGGTATTTGGAATAGAACAAGAAATCGGAACAATACACAATTAATCCTAAGAAAAAAAAAAGGATGAAAAAAAGAGATGATAATGCACAGACTCGAATGGACGACCTTCCAGAACTATGCAAAAATTGCAGAGTAACTGGACCGCCACTGGGACTCACGCACGACAGTCTCCCTGCAGTACACCTCCCATTTGTTCAGGTGTTTTTTTTTCTTGCAGGTCAACTTACTTTTTAGACATATATAGCTAACAGACCCGATACAAAATACATACCCCATGTTTGCCCTAGACGCCTGAGTTCAGCGTGAAGGTACATGGCCTACGAATGCCTCCAAACCCTAGAAATAAGAAAACATGCAAATGCACTACAGGTTATTCGTAATTATGGCATATTTGGGAGAGTGAGACGACCGCTCGCTCATGCCCCTTCATATCGCAGTGGGTCGAGCGAGGAGCCACGACCCCTGAGTTCGGTAGCAGGTGGGAAAGGCTACCTACCGTAGGTCCGTAGCTATGAGATGCTAGTACGTCCATTTTGTGTGGCTTAGGACACACCCAAGCGAACGAGATTCTTCCGGTCGCGGTCTACTGAAAAGGAACTGTATCACATAATAGGGCGGTAGGTATCACCCTGGGTGCTAGGGCAGAAAGGCATAGCAATAGGTAACGAGACCGCTTTCGAAGTCATACTTTGAACAGAAAACCTATTCCACAGAAGGCTGAAGAAATCGGATACTGTGGTTCGTTATTCGGGCCCATTTGTCGAAAGCACGGATCAGACCTGTTTATTGCTGTGTTTTCCGGTACCCGAGGAGATACTCCTGTTCAAGACGAGACGACACCAACAACAGCAAGGTGGCGTAGATGACGACCCTAGATCCTCGAGGTGAAGGCAAGTGAGTAGGTAAGTGGATTGGCTATCTAATTCAGCACAATGGATAAAAATGACATCCAGACACCCGAACTCCGTCCATGAATGTCGTCTATATCATAACAAGCACTCGCAATGATGTGTTTGCATCTTGAACAAAAGTAGCGCTATGAACCCCCTGCACTCTGTCGCGTCCTTTGACAGGGTCACAAGGACCAGTCGACGGCATCCCGCATATCTAAACCCGAGGTGTGCACATTCACTCGTCTATAGGCAGCCGGATTATTACCAGTTGTATGGTAGAATGGCGTAGCGACTCTGAAGCTGACCTGCTGGGAATTGATATAAGAATCGTCCCCAGTCTTTAAAGACCGCTGATCATCCCTCAAAAAGCCGGACGATTGGTCTCTCAATCGGCCAAGACGCACGAGACCGGTTGAAGACCATCATGCAGGCCTAGTTTAGGTCTCATCAGATTCGTAGCCTTTCGCCGGACAAAGGCCGCATGAATCTCCGAAAGAGCGATAAGGCTGGCAGCTCCGGTCAAGGAACAGCTGTCTCGGTGTCATTCAGGACCGAGGAGATGACCCCAGCATGGTGTCACTGTGCCAAAAAATTCCACGAATATCTATCGGCGGCTAGTAGTACCGCTAGTGGCCGGAGAGCTGGGCTTCAAATCTACGTTGAACTTCCATTCCCCTATTGACAGAAAACGTTAGCTTGCTGCTACGCTCCATGTTGGTCTGGACACCTACCCTTCGCGAGGTTATTCGCCGTGTCCTCCAGGAGGATGACCCGGCGTCGGTTGCAGTAAGCCGTCTTGTCCATAATCTCGACCTTGAGCTTAGGATTCGACAATTCTTGGATGGGCATCTCGAACATTTCTGACAATGCCTCGACTGCCATCTCAAGGTCCTTCTGGTTGTCTTCGAACATCTCGGTAAGGTTGTTCCTAGCAAGGTAGAAGGCGAAGGCATAGGTCCATTTGAGTGTCTGACGGCAGGTCTGCAGTGCCTGGGAGGCCGAGTTCAGGTACTGGACCTCAATCCAGGACATACCAGATGCCGTCTGTAGCTGGATCATCTTCTTTTCCGTCCTGTGGTAGATGTCCTTATCAAGCTTGGCCGACTGTTCGTGATTCGCGTATCGGTTGTAGTAGTGCAAGTAGCGCTCTAACGAGACCCGGGATCTAGCCTGAGCGTCCCGTGCCTCGGACCCGCTCTTCTCCTCGAACCGGTTGCAGTTGTACCAACTCGTGCCGTGTTCGGACCACAATCCCATGCACATCCAGCAAAACTCATGCCGGCACTTCCTGCACGTCATGTGGTTGCAACCACCGTTCTTCTCTATGGTCGAGTTGCACTTGGGGCACTCCTTAGTGTTGGCCGAGATCCAGTTGGCCGTCTCGCTGTCGTCGGCGCATTTCTTGAGCCATCTCCTGACGAGCTCGCAAGGGGCCGGTTGGTGATCGGTCAGGATGCATCCGAAGCAGAATCGGTGGCCGCAAGTGCAAGCCACCGTGGGGACGACTTTGTCAAGGTCCTTCTTCTTGACGGCGCACTCGACGGCGTTCTCGCAGTCGGGAGCAGGACACCACTTGAGAGTGTCCTTATCCTCGACGTAGGTCCGGTTGAGCAGCTCATGGTACCGCTCGTTAAGGTCAGGGGTGAGCAGCAGGTCCAGGGAGCGGGAGTCGATTATACGATGGCACCCGTCGGAGGGACACTCTATGCGGGCAGCCTCGCCCTCCTCTCGAATCTTCTGAGTGAGGTACTGCCTGTAGCAATCCACACAATACCGGTGCCCGCACTTCATGGCAAACGTCTCAAGCCCTTCCTCATCTTCGTAACAAATGTCGCACACGAAACCCGGTATCGCTTCTAGCCGAGGAGGCCTTGAAGTACTGGGTCCTAGACCAGCCGCTTCTAGTACCTTGGGGGCATTGTCCATGTAATCCTCGATTAGACGTTCTTTGTTCCATCGGAAGTGTCGTAATAAGATAGCCGCGTCTTCTTTGCTCATCTCTAGGATCATGTTGACCTCGTCGACCATCTCATCTTGTTGGCGTTGGATGTCTCCTGGGCTGTAGACTTTAAAGCCAATGTCATACGCGACGCCTTTCTTCTTTTCAGAGCTTTGGGATGGTATGTCGGGGTCATCGTCCGGGTCGATATCGAACTCGTCAAAGTCTGGATACAGTGAGCGTGTTAGAAAATACGGACGTTCTTCAATCATGGGACAAGTATGTAGGCGGCAACGGTCAGGCTGTCACCTGCTGACGGGTAGACTGTGTGTTTGTGTGAGCGCAAGGGTGTGGGGATGTGTACGAACCTTCGGCACCGGAAAGCTCCTCGTTGTCGGTATCGTGCATCACGTCATCGTCGCTGGAGACGGTGGACAAGAAATCCTCGTCGGAATCCATGCCGGTAACGGGGGTTGGCGGAGCGGCGTGGGGCGTTGGCTTCGAGGATAGCGAGGGGGATGTCGGATTGGGGGCTGCTGCTGAGGCGAAAACGCGTTTACTAGGGAGCTTATCAGTCTTAGTTGACGATATCGTCGCCTCAGCGGCCTTTCTTTTCCTCGTGGTGGGAGGAATTTTGGCGGTTGGAAGTGGGTGATGCTCGCGTGTTGATGATGACTCGAGAGTAGGTCAAGTCAAACGTTGTCGACTACCGTATTGGGTGGCAGGTGGCCAAAGCCTCGTGTGGGTATCCGGTTACACTCAACCAGTGTAGTGCACGTGGTGAGCGTATAGTAGTATTCGTGGTATACGATTATTGGGAGTCAGACTCACAAGAGGCGGCGGGATGATGGGGGATTGGGGGATAGGAGGGGCACGCGAGACTGTCTGACGGTCAGGGTTGGGAAGGCGTAGTATTCGTGTTCGGTGATGCAGGTTGTAATGGGATGGCCTAAGTAGTTCTCGGTAAAGATGGACGACAGTGGGTAACGTAACGGACAGCAGGCAGCGATAGTGGGCAAGAAAAGAGGCAACTCGCGGGCGGCTGATTCTAGCGTGACCGGAGGGAAGAACGGCCGAGTCAGTAAAGTGCGATTAAAGAACACCTGCAGTGAGGATATCAATATAGTTGTGGTCAGAAGGGGGTTCAAAACATTGGCTCGGGTGAACAGGTTTCGATGCAGGCAGGTTACGTAGTTAAACTGAGGGTTACGGGCCGTGACTCTCTACCTTATGATCGGGAAGAGTGTTTGGTGATTACATACTCCATCCCTTATGACGGCATTGGATAGAACATGCCGCTAAGCATTTTGACAGCTGTCCACGAAGTGGCCCGAGGGTTTTAGCTGCGTACAAAGGTACTTTGGCAGGCGGCCGCTGCTGGTGTGCCAGGCAACTGCCCGCATCCCAGGTGTTGTTACTGGTGTACTTCAACAAGGCACAGTAACATAACTAGACGCCTGGTACCTATTACCACCTGCAACCCGTAATCGATGGTTTCCAATGCTCCCTATTAGTAAGGAAGAAACTTTGGTAAAGGTGACAAATCGCTTCAAATATCTCGCCTCAGATTCCTACTCAATTACCTGGGCATGTAAACCATATTCAGAGGCGAATTTGTAAATCTGGACTTTTGGTAATTCTTCTATCAACAAATTCTTTTTTTTTACTACATCCGGTGAGATGCTGACTAATAGAGCATTACCCCCTTTCATAGTCCATCCAAGTTGTTGCCAGCCTGATTAGGTACTCTAACCCGGCCTGGCTAGGCGCTGCTAGACGCCCTTTTGAATATCGCGAACAATCAATCTAGAACGGAGTATATCGTTCGGGGTATTTCGTTCAAGATTGGTCATTCCAACGTAGGGGTTGGCATGGGACTACGATTGCCGGAATTGTTGCTGGCCTTAAAGCATGATGACGCCCCCTTCGCATCAAGGATGACAGGACCAAGAGTACAATATACTTATGTCCGATTCCCATATCCCTACGTACACTACACAGAATACACCCACTCTGGAGCTACAGGTTACCGGTATGCCTTTACAACATGAATAATCCCCTTGGGAGTCGCCTGCAGCCCGTTCCCACCAACACTGAAAACGCCGGCGCTATGCATCAAACGACCAATAACAATGACTGGCTGCTTTACCTTGTATATTCGCCATGGAATCAAGCGAAGAGAAACCTGGACAAGTCCACCTTCTTTCCTCCGGGACTTGCTTTGCCGAGTCCGGAGTTCTCCACACCGTCGCCGCCGGAATCTTCGTTTTCGCTGTCGGGAAGTAGCATGTCCTCGCTGCCGACCGGTCTGTGAAGGGCCTCCACCTCGTCGAGGTCAACAGCCGGCAAAGGCACGAACGCCGGGTTGAGCGGCATCGAGTCGAGACTTGGTCTGCTTTTGTTTGTTCGATTTGATGAACGGGCCCCTGGGACGCTCGGTGTAGCAGGCTGCTTGCTACGGTTGAGTGCTTGGGCACCGAGTCGTTGAAGAGGCGTCATTTGAGGGGTTGCGGGTGTCGTCCTAGCGGTCGAAGCTTGCGTGGAAAATATAGAAACACGTGAGCGTCCAGAAGAGCCTGCCGACGAAGCAGGTGTAGACTCCAACGAACTCCGGGCCGAGGATCTACCATTGCGAGCTGTAGTCATATCCGATACATTTGGCGTATAAGAGAAACAGGCCATGGAACTTTGGGAGGCGAGAGTGGTACTTGAGGCTACCTCTGACTTGACCTCTGTGGTGCACGAGTCGGACTCCGTGTTGGGTTCGTCATCCTTAGGATCCACTTCAGCTGAAGCTGGTGAGTCCGTCTCCGCATAGACCGTGATGCTTCTGGCACCCTTCACTGGTGAACGCCAACCTTCGGCGTCAGGTAAGGCTTTCAAAGCCTCTTCTATAGAGTCATCTGACTTCAAATACCCTTCTCCGTCGTTCGTAGATGCTCTTCTCGTCTTCGGTGGGAAGAATTTACTCTTTACCTGGCTAGGTAGGGAGAGCGTGGCCTCATTGTCACACAGACGCGCCTTTTTAGGCGGCCGACTAGGCGCTGCTCCTCCTCGGCCTTCTGCCGCGTCCAGATTGCTAATGCCGGGTCCCGTAGTCCGCCTCCGCGAGGTAGAAGAGAGGGAGTAACCTCCGTGACTGAGGAGGTTCGATACTGGTTCAGTTCGACGACGAAGAGAGCGAGTTGGGGAGGCAGATCGATCGATATAAGAGCGAGACTGTGTAGACGAGCCGCTGCCACTTTCACCAAGGTAAGGTCTGGGAAGCGGGAACACGATTGGCCGGTCACCGCGCTCCGTCATGGTAGCGACCCGCTGGGGGTCCGGTATGAAGCAGTTGGGTTCCATCTCGCCAAGAGGTACGCGGCGATGGCCTTGGAAATAAGATTCAATTGGCTTCCCAGGTGGATTCTGGACGGTCTTTGGGGGAGCAACATTACGTGAAGAACCAGAGACAGTGCGCTTTCTAGGCGAAGGCAGGGTGGGGATTGCAATCTTTGCTTTCGTGATTGGATTGACATCCCCCGTGGCAATAGCGTTCGAAAGTCCGGGTTCAACAAATGACCCGATATAGGGCATCTCCTCCAAGTTGATGTCAGGTCCGGGCTCGGTGAGGTTAACAAGCTTGTTCGCTTTAGGGCAGAATACCCATTGATACAGGAAGGTCAGCTCTGCTTGACGGAAGAGTGTCAGATAGTCCGCCGGCAGGCGGTACTTGCCATCGAACTGCAGCATGCGGATAGCCTTTTCAGGCGTTTTGTGTTTCCTGATCATCCTGTACGCCGTCTTCAGACCCAGGTTAGTAATGCCGTCGAGGTAGTCGCATCCGCTAAGAATAGCCATCTGACGGAACTCTGTGTCTGTCCATCCCGTCAGGGAAACCTCACGGCAAGCACAGAAATCCCTGCGGTTAATTTCGATGCATTGGCCGTGCTGGTCTAGCTTGGTCAAGAGCCGCTTGGCACCGAACACCAGCAAGTCCGAGTCCTCCGAGATGATGCCGCTGATAATACCCTGTCGTTCCAAGTAGACCAACTGCGCGTCTGCCTCGTATGGAGCCACGACATACGGGAGGCCCGCTTTCTTAAGCTCCTCGATCAGATGACGAGCCATTTCGGGGGTTACGTCAATGGCCTTCTGGAGCTCAAGGTGTGCCTGAGAAGGCTTCCCAGCTTTAATCAGCTCGAGCCCGGCTTTCCTGCTATCCTCTCGACGTTTTTCACGTGACGCTTCAGTCGCGGCCTTGCTGGGTAGATAATCGCCGTCAAAGACCAGGTACGGAGTTATGCCGAAGTGCTTGGCCATCCGAACCCGGTTCATGGCAAAGTCGACATACCTGGTTCAAGGGTAAGGGTGCTTGCTTGCTTCCAAGGCATTGAGAAGGGCAAACTTACTTGCGGGTCGGCTTGCCTTGAGCAAGCTCGATAGCGCATGATACTGCACCTCGATGTAACCAACCATACGCATCAACCCCCAAAGTTTCGCCAGCATACTTCTTTAACTCGGTGGGCCGGTGTATGGACTTTAGCAGTGGAAGCAAGCCTTGAAGAGACGTGAGCCATGCACACAGAAATCTGGCAGTGACTTAAAACAGACCTTGGATACCCATCTCATTCCAAGGCCACCCTAGAGCTCCCCTACTGAGCCTAGGCGCGAAGGATACACTATGGTTGAAAAGAGGCCATGCAGAACTGGCAGTACAAGCTGGCTAATACCTCGAAAGTATATAAAAGTAATCGAGGGCGTAGCAAAGGGCTGCGACCAATTGGAATGAAGCAGTCTCGTTCAAACACCCACTTAATTCGACTGCAAGGTGGTTGAAACCGTCGACGGCATCCGAGGTAAACACAACACGCTAACAGAAACAATACGACCAGCACTGAAGTCGTGACCGAAGCTGCGGGCAATATCTGGTAACAAGACAAGAACAGAGAGTAAACTTCAATGGTCGTCAAGGAATCAAGCCAATTTAACAATCAAGAATGAGCATCATCGTGTAGTAATGAACATGACATGAGAGGACCAAGGACTGGAGAGGGAGGAACGCGCCACAGGAGATAATCGATAAGAACAACCGCGTCGGGAACAGCAGGGGAAACGGCACAGACCCGCGCCTACTGAGTAACTGCTCTCTCCAGGCAGACTAGTGGCTAGCTGTTAGCTGACATAACCTAAAGAGGCAAGACTCGATAACTCCCTAAATAGGCTTAGGCAAGAGCCGGTATTACGGTACCGGGGTCTCCAGAGCAACGAGGGGTGAAGTATTCAGGTAACGTAAAATCTCGACATACCTAAAATCAACTAAAGTAAAATCTACAGGCCCCACTAAGATTGATTTTGGAATCGGGTGTAAAAGGTTCGGAAATAACCAGCATAGGCCCTTCCCTACTCACATATCTATACCTAACGCATATACAGGTCATACTGGGACAGGAACACAAGGTTGGACCTCACTCCTAGCACAATGCCGAAGACTTCCTTCGAGAAGACCCGTAAGGCCATCGCAAAGAAGAAGGGCCCTATCGAGTCTCTGCATCAGTATTCCCGGGACTCCAAGAGACTGCACCGCGCCCAAGTCAGAGACGAGAAGCTAGAGAAGATCGCCGCGTCAAGGAGGAAGAATAACCAGCCCTACCGTACATAAGCCCCTTTTGCCCACTGCGTATGTCCATCTCAGTGGTTGCTAACTGCATGTGGTGGAGTCGAACGCGCAACATTCTTCCAGGAAGCGCTGAAGCAAAATGAAAGCCGGCCTCTTCAATTGGATACGATTCAGGAACTCATAAAAACGTCAGTGCCCGTCTCTCTTGTTGGGGTTTCCAACGCTAACAAGCATGTAGCTACGTACACCAATACGATGAAGAATTGGATGAGTTGAAAAAGTCTCGACGAAAGGGGCGGCCAGCAAGTACCAAAGAAGACCTGCTCAAGATGAAAATCGAAAGCCTCCAGAAAGAGTGGCATAATGGCTTCCGTCAGTACCAGTAGTGAGCCCCCTGCCCCGTACAGCCCGACTAACCGCTTCCGCAGTGGTCCCCGTGCTCGACACGGAGGAGAACGCACGTCTGTTAGGTCGTTGGGAAGGATCTTGGTCGTACCTGACAACTCTGAAATGGGTCAGGATATCTTCCAAGGGGACAGTCCAACCCTCCAGCTTCCCGCCGCGGGGGGATCACTAAGAAGCGTCTACCGCGGCAATAGCATCGCCAGGGCATTCTTCGCAAGACTGTGTCGAACACCACGTGTATCCATCGGTTGATATTTCTATCCTCGTCCAGATCTGGTGGGGCGGCGTATTTGGCGCAAGGAATCCTCTGAGACACGACAAGGGACTTTGTCGACTCTGGCCATTGATTCGCGAACTTCCGGTTACCTACAGAACAATGCAGGCTTATCACCTACGAGCCCAATGGCTCACCCTTGCGGGTGATGCAACCCCCCGTGAAATGCTTCCGGGTTATATCTAAGGAGCATATCCGAGCACTGCCGCAGCCGGTACTTTATCTCTCGGTTGCACTATCGGTGAAAAGCAGTCGAAGTTTTGTCTCCGTACTCTTACAGGTCGAGGCTCGGTTGGTCTCTGTCGGCTTTCCGGTAGGTCTACACGCAGGAGGGCCATTCAGGGTGATCTTACTTCCCAATTATGTATCCTGTTTGCAGCCACCATACATGTAATCGCACTGCCTTACGAGATTTACGGGGCTCGTGGAGGGTGTTTGCTGTACCTTCCCATGTCATATGCGTGGGGGCGCCGGCCGACCGACGGCACAGGGACCACAGATCTAAAGCCATGTGAACCCAGGGTCTTGTGGGGCTGGAAAGATCCGTACCACTGATCCAGTAACTTTATCTGTATTTAAACAAACCCGCCTTCCCCACGGTCCTCGGTCGAAGTGCGACCTTTCACAGCTTCCTTCTGCTTCGAGGGCCCCCGCTCCGGCTGGATGCACAATGCCTCGTCATCGACGAAACTTTGACCTAGTCGACTCATGATCGACGGGACTCGGACAGTCTTGTGGCCCCTGGGCGCTCGCTTCTCTGGCTGACTAGACACCCCGAAAGGCCGTCAGCGAGGATGGGCTGGCTCCACGACCCGTGGACTGAGACTAGAGCCTTCCTTCGCTCCCATCAAGATCCGATTGGCCCCGCGAATCGTACGACAGCCGTGACCTGGGCGTGAAGTGGCACACAGGGCGCTCTTCGAATGGCAAACTGAGACGAGCACGCGGCTGCGAAGGTCTCCCATTGGAGCTGGGAGGGCCCGAGTATAAAGTTCCGTGTGAAGATCATCGAAGGTATAATGGCGATCTCTTACCCTAAACGACAACTCCCTCCTCTCTCCCGACCCGCAAGCTGCGCTTGTATCCTCTAGTAAGACCGGCCATATCATATATTTGACATGCCCCTCGCGCTAACATGCTGCCAGAAAATGTGCAAATACGTCACCCACTTAAGAGCCTGCTATGTCTGCTCCTCTAAGGAAACTGTTCTGATTTCCGAAGAAAGCTGCTCGAAAGCGAAGGAAAGTGGGGTGTTCGGCAGCTGCGGCAAAGGGGTCGGCAGCAAACCAAGCATGACATCTTACCAGTGTTGGGAATGTAGGGAGAACCCAGATCCCCTCCAGCACTCTCGGGCCAACCGGGTTCGATTCATCTAAGTGATGGATACGTCTACGTACATAGAGATATTTTGCACGCGAAACTCGACTTGGCCCGGGAGCAGGCTCCCACTAGCCTCATTGTGTGCATTTGGAGGTGGCCTGGGCGGAAAGGTATTTATTAAGATATAAGTTCATTTACAATTCTCAGTGCAAATGTCGTTCTCCTTAGCCTTTGGTGGAAGTAGAATGTCTCGTACATACCACCCTACACGACGTAACGGATCAAGTCCACACGGGATTACCACCTTGATGCACTCAATGCCTCACACCTTGTCCTGCAGTTGCTCCAGGTCAGCGCACAAGTGGCGAATAAGAGATTTCGTTCTTCTTGGGTACAGCACTGAGCCAAGGGGGTTCGCTTGCTAGGGGCTAATCCGAAGCCGGATTAGATTGGTTCTTATCGGGGAATGGTGGTCTGTGCACAAGCTGGTATCTGATAACAGCGTCAAAAAATTAGAGGCTCGAATTCCCTAAAGCTTCTGTGTGGGCATCGTGATACCCCTCCGAGAAAAACACACGAGTAACCTCAGTTACTCTTTACAATTCACCATTTCCATCTTTCGCTTTATTTACTAGGTAGAGCTATTCAATATGATGTCCCTCAGAGCCGTTGCGCGATCTGCGCCCCGGACTCTGTCTCGCCTCAGTTCTCCTGCGATCCGACAAGCCGTCGCCCGCCCCAGCTCCTCCTTAGTGAGGTCAGCATGGGCACCTCTCAGGTCAACACAATTCGCGTCCGCGTTCTCGACGACGCCGTTCAGGAGGGCGCCTTCTAACGAGGTCGATGAGGAGCTGTCCGTCAAGCTGGAGAGCGAGCTGCAATTTGAGAAGGAGGTGAAGAGCAACGACGTGCCCGCCAGCGTCAAGGACTTTCTTGAGAATAGCCCTTTCGAGTTGAAGGACACGCCCGGAATGCAAGATGTCTACCTGACACGGAAGTTTGGCAACGAAACGTGAGTTTTACGTGCCATTGTATGAATCCTGGGCTGACAACCGCTGCAGCATCACCGTATCTTTCTCCATCTCTGATATCGCTACCTACGAGCCGGACCACTTCAACGAGGACTCGGCCTTGACCGACGAGGAGCTAGACACCCCCGAGGGCCGCCAGTTGGCTGAGGCTGAAGCTGATGAGGCTGAGTTGGATGATGCCGAGGAGGGCATGAACGCGGTCCCGTGTCGGCTAAACGTCGTCGTTGAGAAAGAAGGCAAGGGTGCGTTGAACATCGAGGCTGTTGCCCAGGACGGCCAGATCATGGTTGAGAACTTCTACTACTTCAAGGATCCCAAGCTTGCCCATGGGCAATCCGCCGAAGTCGCCCACGCCGCCCAGGACGTCTACCCCGGCCCGCCCTTCGGCACCCTCGATGAGGACCTGCAAATCCTCCTGGAGCGCTACCTAGAGGAGCGCGGTGTCTCCCAGGCCCTTGCCATTTTTGTGCCCGACTACATGGACCTCAAGGAGCAGCGGGAATACCATGCTTGGCTGAAGGATGTCAAGGACTTCGTCGATGCTTAGATGCTCCTGAAGCAGGTTTGGAAGGAAAGGTGTGGTATGTCTGAGGGTGGAATGACTATTGCGACGTGTGATGAAAATTCTATGCCTAATATTCCCCTCACAAAAACATGTACTTGTACGATAGAACGATGCCTGTAAAATATTATGGTCCGTCAGATGATACCAGTACGAAGAGGTCCGTGTTCTTCCAAGCCGGAGTGCGGTCCTTAGCAGGAGTAGACCGCCTTGGCTTCGACAAACGTGGTCTATGGGTTGTTGTGCATTGCTCCGAGGCGAAGGCGTCATCTGATGCCATGTTGAGGTTGGTTGGGAATACCTCCTAGAATGATTCTTTTCGACCTCCCTGGCGCCTCGTGCCTCGCCAGCTTGGATTCGCCTTTTCGGCTCGTCGTCATTCATCCTCACAATCAAAATCTCGCCATAACTACCTAGGTACCAAGCGCTGCAATCGGAGAGCAGTCCCAAGAAGATTCCCTTGACCCAGAACGCCACTAAGTTGCCCTCTCGTAAGTTATTATTAGCAGTCATCAACCCTCCCAGTCGCCGGGTATTTAGAAACGGGCGATTCCCGCAGATGCTCGCCTTTAACCGGCCGCCAAGTCGGACCCAGCAATAAGCAAGCCAGGTACTGAAATGCTCGAGACATTTTACTCGCAGGCTTTCGGTTCGGACCCAGCAATAAGCCAGCGAGATATTGAAATGCTGGAGATGTCTAACGAGCTCTCGGTGCGACCCCCCCGAAAACGGCGAGGTCAGATGGCGACTACGCTCCCCCGAGCCGGATGAGATAGTCATGCATAGATGCGCACTGGTCGGATGGCGGACGTCGACAAGGGTCCGGTATAGCCGACGGCTAAACTTCAAACGCGCCGTCCTCACTGGCCCTCACATAAACAAGCTCACAAGTGAATCGTTACCTTATGCGGGAATTATGTACCCCACAATATACGGCCCATCCCTGTTCTTTGACTTACCGCCGGAACACGGTGCAGGTCTCCCTCTACCTTAGGTGCGAACAAAATGGCGGAAGGCCGGATAAGTCGGTACCTCCATGTCATCCGCTAAGCCCCACGGCATCCGCAGATATTGGAGGAGCACGGTGTTCCGGCGATGGCGCCCAGCAAACCAACGGAGCTCGTGGGCGAGTTACTCCTTTTGGATATCCCAAGAAGGCAAAAAGCAAAAGGGGGCATTGTCTGTGATCGACATTGGGGCGAACGGGCTGCTGGTAGAGGATATAAGGAGTTCAACCCGCCTGTCGGGTCTGCAGATCTCCAGTTCTCGACCAGCAACTCGTGGATCACAGACATAGCTCGCCAACGCACGCATCCAACCACTTCTCTCACATAAAACCGCATTCAATATGTTGGGCTCTACCCTCCTCGTCGCCCTCTCGGCCGTCGCCGGCGTGTTCGCCTCGCCCCTGGAGCTCATCCAGCGAGCCGACGAGCATGCCGAGAAGCGCGGCATCCCCGCGGGCACGGGCACGCACGACGGGTTCTTCTACTCGTACTGGACGGACAACCAAGGCTACGTGGACTACAACAACGGCCCGCGCGGGTCATACAGCGTGACGTGGCAGAACGTGGGCAACTTCGTGGGCGGCAAGGGGTGGAAGCCGGGCAACGGCAACCGCAACGTCACGTACAGCGGCCAGTGGAACGCCGCCAACCAGAACTCGTACGTCGCGCTCTACGGCTGGACGCGCAACCCGCTCGTCGAGTACTACGTCGTCGAGGCCTACGGCAGCTACAACCCCAGCAGCGGCTCCCAGCGCCTCGGCAGCGTCACCACCGACGGCAGCACCTACGACATCTACCGCACCCAGCGCGTCAACAAGCCCAGCATCGAGGGCACCAGCACCTTCTACCAGTACTGGTCCGTGCGCCAGCAGAAGCGCGTCGGCGGCACCATCAACGTCAAGGCTCACTTCGACGCCTGGAGCCGCTCCGGCTTGCAGCTCGGCTCCCACGACTACCAGATCCTCGCCACCGAGGGCTACCAGAGCAGCGGCTCGGCTTCCATTACCGTCCAGTGAGAAGCTAGTGGAGGCTTGGGATCAGTGGGATTGAGGGGCTGTCCCGGAGTACGTGCTAAAATCGAGGTGTCTTCCTTGGTCCCCTTGGACTGAGAGGCTCGCTCGGGTCGTTGTGTTCGTTGCATATATTCGATTCGGAGGAGACGTATAAGTTCTCACATGTTTATATCGTTCATTCATAGCTTAAATGTTATGCTATCGATTGTGGTTCCCATGAGACACACTCTGAGAATTGATCCATCTTGCCTATGCTTGACGCTTACCATCCGCAAATGAGTCGAACAGCCTGGACGCAAGACGCAACCGTTCTGTAAATTTAAGGAATCCCCATGACATCTGTTTATGAAGCCCGGCTTCATATACCTTTATATTTGCTGGGGCACAACGTATTTCGCCTGCAATCAAGCTCCTGTCTTGTCAGGATACGTAGAAATTCGCACCCTACATTAAAGTTGGCTGTGCCTCTCATAGGGCGCTAGAAAAGCACCGGTCTAACCAGGTTCTGTTCTGTCTTCTTCCAAAGGACCAACTCCTTCCCACTACGGATGACCTTGGAAGATCCTGCACCTCCCATGTTGCACCTTGCACGTCCCGTACCTATGAGACTACTATACCGTTAGCATACTAGCTTTGCTGGATATTTACTCTTAGACGTCTCCCACTTGGGGGACCGTCTCTTCTAGTTACAGCCATGATTGATATGTGAACCCTCCTGGTACGTCCTCTCGCTATATTATATGCTTAGCCCTACCGGAACTCTACAAAGCGGCCGAATCTCGATCCAATATACCCCTTCCTCTTCCGTTTAATTTAGTCTCTGCCGTTAGTAGGCTACAACAGAACCAGAGGTCTTTAATTATGACTTCAAACCGTCGCATGCCCGGCACGGTCCACGTAATACCGAAATCCAAGGACGATCTCCATGAAATTTCCCGAGCTATAAAACAGCAAAGCGGATCATCATTCTTACTGGTCCTGGGATCAGCACAAAGGCCAAGCATTCCAGTACGCGCCCACTACCCCTAAGTAATACTGAGGACTTGGCCTGACGTACCTCACGTAGGATTTCCGATCCCTGATGGCTTCTACGACACCGTTGGTAGACGGGGAGAGACCTACGTAGCAAAAAAGCCGAAGAGACGTATTCCATGTGAGCACATCCAGGAATGAGCACGACCGGGCCTCCCTCCTACAAGTCTGTGTCAGGTGCCAAAGTGTGAGCCCCTTTCGAGGGCCCAGCGTCCCACCATTGAGGGTCTGGTTTCTGTATCTATATGGGGCTTCGCTCCCAGCAATTAAACAAACGCAGGCATTAATTGTCATATATTTACTACCTATATTACTGCGAACTACCGGCTTGTCGGGTGCTAATGTCGGGATGCGGTGGAACCTTCTGGACACGGGTCTTACGACTGTATATAGGGGCTTCTCCCCCCATATATTTAGGAACGACAGGCGTTAATGGTAATCTCTATTGCTATCCAACAGCTGGTTCCTGGGTTTCGTTCCCTGCTACTATCTTCCCCGACACGGATAGGCTGCTTCCTCTACCTTTCACTTGGTACTTCACCATATTGTTTTCTGACAGTCTGTACTAAAATTTGACGAACTGCCGAGAATAGACTACCAATAGTTACAGACCGCTTTATCCAGGACCTCGAGACCAAGGACAAGCTCGCCAGATGTTTTACGCAGAACATCGAGGACCTGGAGCGGAAGGCTGCCCTATGTACCGAGAACGAACGTATGCACGGAGCCGCATAGGTCCCCTAAGAATCTGCGGTGAATGCAGTGCTTTGTTAAAACACTTGGGACAATAACAACTTTTATTGTAACCTCCACGAAAAAAGACTGGATAACAAATTATATCATTCGCATAACGCTCCACGGCCGTTCGGCGAGGAGCAATTATCGTATTATCCGATTTTCGGCTTTTCGCAGATCTTCAACTATAGCCATTAATTACTCGCGGATCAGCACGAGAACATTCTCCTTCAGCACCTCCATCATGTCCTCCAATGACGAGACCTCTGTCACCGCCTCCATCCGCTCCCGATCCCACCATAGCACCTGATGAGGGCTATACTCCAAATCTCCCACATCCCACTCATCCTCCGCCTCAGTAAACGCCGGATCGGGAACAAATATGCCCGAGAATCTATTAAGTTGTGAGAACCAGGCGTCTCTAGCTCCGGTGTGGTCGGTCGCATTGTATCTATCGATGTTGAGTGCGTCGATGGTGGTAGCGTATTCGTCACCGCTTCCTTGGGTCTGGTCGACGGCAGAAAGGTCGAACCAACAGAAGTAGTCCTCGTACGTCACTTCTGTAATCTTCTCATAGCGGCGGTTGTCTGCGGTGCTCTGGTCTTCCCCTTGTAGGGTGGCGTACAGGTCCTCCCAAGCGGTGGTGAACTCCTGTCTAATGACAAGAGGCTCCAACGCCTCGACCCCCATAATGAGCATCAGCTTGAGGGCGTGCTTCATCTCCACGCGTCGTCGGTTCGGGGCAGGTCGTCCGCCGTGCTTGGCCACGTAAGCTGCGATAGGCAATGTTAGAAAAGCCTGTAGTGCTGTGGATAAGGGTTAGGGAACATACCGTCGTCGATGAGGTCCATCATCATCCATTCAAGTCCCTGTACCTGAGCGCACTCCCAGGGGGCGAAGTTGAGCCAGAACTTCGTGAATGCTGTATTCTGGCGAGCGGAGTCGTGGCCGCGATGCTCTTCGACGGTAAAAGGGGTACTATGTAAGAGGTGGCAGATGATGTCCAGAATGTAGAGCGACCGCTTCACACGTGCAATCTCGGTAGATCTGGGGGTCGGGTCGGTGTTCAAGTCGGTTAGGATCCTGGTGGCGATGCGCTCGGCGATGCGGAAGGTGCAGTCGTCGAAGGAGAGGATGGACGAAGCCATCTTAAGAGTGAAGTCCCTGGCTGGAAGGAGGAGTTCGGTCGCTTGCTTGGAGAGGTACTGCTCGCCAAATGCCATGATTTTGTCTAAGTAGTCGTCTTTGTCCTCAGCGATGGCGTCACCGATGTCCTTCGGGTACTTCCAGGGGGCGGTTGTGGCGGCGTGGCGGGCGACACAGATGGCAAGGGGGTCGACGTCCAGCTGATTGATTAGGACTTGATGGACGATATGGCTTTCGGAGCCCCGGACACGCTGGTAATTGAACCCGTTCGTGATTGCGACGTGCACGACGTCCTCGATGGCGGGGAGGAGCGACAACACTTCGGTGAAGATCTCAGAGGGAAGAGTTTGGAAGGTCTCCACTGCGGTCTAGAATGGGTTGCAAGATATTGCTGAAGCTGTCGTAAGTTGTCGGCGAGAAGTTGTGAGAACTAATCGACGAGGGGTTGAATTAATGGAGGTAGGGCGTGGAAGGTAAAACGGAGTCGACGAGGAGTGGAAAGGAGGTCGGCGCCCAGTTTGCGAAATAGGAAGTCCGTGCTTAGTACGGACTGGAGGTCGACAGCAAGTAAAGGAAGGAGGTTGGCGGAGAAAGTTGAAAGGGAAGGAGGTCGACGACAAGCAAAAAGGGTGTCGGTGCTTAGTTTACGAAATAGGAGGGCAGTGACTAGTAGGGAATGGGAGGCCAACAAGCAGTTATGAAGTGGGAAGTCGACGGTCGGTTAGAAAACGGGTTATAAGGTGTCTTGTAGAATGCCTTCGAAGTAGTTGTAGAAAGTCTTGGACAATGGTTGTAAAGAAGAAAGTCGACGATCGGTCGATCACAGAACATGCCGATAGTAAATTAAGTAAAAGGTGGTCAGTGGCGAAAATGTTAGAAGGAAGGAGTTGACCATTGGCTTATAAGGTGGAATGTATATGATCAGTTGCAAAGTGGGTAGACAATAAGTCAAGAAGAAGGTTGAGGATGGAAATAAAAGGGAAGCAGGTCGACGGCCAATATGGAGTAGGAAGACGACGATCGGTTAGATAGGGATATATAAAGTGCCTGTACGACGTTGCTGAAGCCGTTGCAAAGGTCTCGACAATCGGTTGTGGAGAGGGAGACCGACGGTCAATTACTGAAGGTTCACAGTGGTGGACGGTACTAAAGGTATTAAGGGGGAGAAGGTCGACGGCTGGTTTGCGAAGTAGAATGTTAACGGTCAGCTGTCAGTTGGGTTGACAGGCAGTTATAAGTAGGCCAGCGACTAATGGCAAAACGGGATAACAACATAAATGGAAGAAGGTCGACGATGACAGGGAAATTAGGAGGCCGCAGTCGGATTGTAAAGAAGTGGACGGTTAGTTGTACAGTCAGGTCGACCAGCTGTAGCATAAGATGACGCGTTAAGGAAGGAGGTCAACGATAACAGGTTAATCAGGGGCGGGACGGTGACAGGCCAGTTAAAAGGGACGTCACCGGTTTAGTTTTGAAATCAGGTACAGATTATCAATTACAAAGGAGGTCGATGACAACTTAACAAGGAGGAGGCGTCTGGTTTGCAAAAGGGGAGTTAGCAGTCGGTTACAGACCGGGCCGATAACCAGTTAAAGGGCAGAATGATAAACAGTTACTAGGAAGGCCGAATAGCGGTATGCAAAGTGGGCCGCCAACCAGTGGCAGAACGGTATGATCGGACAAACGGAAGGAGGTCGATGATAAAGTAACAAAAAGGAGGTCAAGAAGGTTAACGACGCATAGCTAGCAGAAGGAGGCCAATCATAACAAGTTGAAAGGAAGTAGGCCCCTACCAGACTAAAAGAGCTAAGTTAACAATCAGGCACCAGACATGTTAACTATACTGTGCGACAGGAAGCTGAAGATCAGTGATGAGTAAGTCCTCAACCTTTTATTACAAAGAAGGCATCACGGCACTTGCTGGGCGGGTCTCAGACAGCGGATATGTTTATATAGATTTAATCAGAATCAAGTTGTTAGTCTTGAATTCCGTATCCTTTAGGGGCGTCGCGGCTTGGTGGTACGGCCTGAGTGCGGCGGACAGGAGCGTAAGGGACGCCTTAGAAGAAATGGCTTCTTCAGTTTTTCTTAAAGAAAAGGAGGTGGGCGGCAGATTAAAATGGATGAGGCAAAAGATACGGGGCATGGAAGTAGGTCAGTAAGGAGTTAAAGGTAGGGAACAAAAGGGTGAAGGAAGGGTGGTTAGCGGCTCTGGAAAAGGAGGTCTACGATGTGCTAAAGTGGCAATGGTATACCCGCTACAACGATGACAGGTGCATATTGAGGAAGTTTCAACGAACACTATGCATTAGGGGATTCGCCGTGTTCACTTAAAATATAAAAGGTGGGGAGAAGGATTGACTATGGGAAACGACACGTCAGCCCAGGACTGACAGGTTAGCGACTGCACAAAAGGGATCTCGGCGAGGGAATGGACATAGGGGTTATGGGTTTAGTCTGTTGCTTCCACTTTGCCACGGTCGCGGTGGGTTCCTCTGAGGAACACCGAGCGGTATGGCCTTCTGGGATAAGATCTTAACAGATATTAAATGGGTTAATAGGAGATCAATGACGGTGTTGGTGAAGCCGGTTTGGCGGATGACCTCAGGGTTATTGTTGAAAGGGGTTTCGATGGTATTGATGTTGATGGCAACCTCCGTTTTGGGAGATGAGAATTGCCTCACTCCTTTCTATCTCACTACTTCTTCACTCCTAGGGATAGGAAGGCCCAAATACGGGTACTCTGTCAAGTGTATGGTGGGAACTTTTAAGTTGTACATGCAAAGAACTTTGCCCCCCATTGTACGACATATGGAAGGCCGGGAAAAGGAAAATTACTTAGGTTCATAACCTCTATAACGTCTTGTCGAATCCGTTCTATGCAGTCGCTCGCCTGTCGCTCCTGGGTTGGGATGTTGTTGCCTGGAAAAATAGAGTACGTCGGCCTTTAATCATAAAGGGGTAGAAGAGGTGGAAGTGAAATCACGTCCACAATAAAGATCCGCAGAGATATCATAGTAAGGCACCAGAAATAATACATCTTACAAACAATCCTAGTTTGCGCTCTCCATTATTACTAGCAACTAAAAGCGCAAGCCGACTTCTTATGATCGGCTTATTTAGGCAATCTATCATAGGATGATTGTTGCACTAGGCAGCATTACTTCTAATGATGCCCGCAGGTAATGTTTGTCTAAGGTATATGTGATTGTGCTTTAACCCCCGGAAAGATCAAACATTAGCTGCCTGGTTTGGCCATTGCTTTGACGCAAAGTCTTCTTAGGACCCCAAAATGTAGTTCCAGAAATTAATATGACGGTACCGTGCACACAAACAGTGCCTGACGTTGCTGGGAGTAAGGCATGTAGCATGTACGGACCAGCATGATGCGCAGATTGACACCAGTGCCGTAAGTTGTCGCGTTTCGCGGAAGTCTTAGTGCTCCTATTCGAACCAAGTATGAAAGGTATGTTTCCCAAGTTTGATAGGTAGGGAGCAGTGCCAAACCTGCGACTGTATGACTCACTTGATGTATATTTTGACTTACTGTGTGTTTAACTGCAGTGCCCTCTAGATTACTTGTCGTCCCGGGCACCTGATTGCTCTGGCTTACCCCGTTATTATCAACGCTCTCTGCTTAGCAAGTCGTTGCCTGTGAGTGGTCGGATGGAAAGTAGCAGTAAGTATATTCCCCTGCCACTCTTGTGTCACACGTCGGAGTCTGTAAGATAATATATAGATTTTTGCACTTTCTCGCAGGAGGTTCTTGCGATCATGCTAGGCTCGGATATCGCGTCTTAGGCTGGGCAGCAGTGAGAAGTGATTGCCAGGGTCTTAAATATCGCATTGGAATCAGGAATAAGACTAGCCGTGAACATATACAAATCCGTGTTATCCTCTAGTTCTTATGTTAAGTACAGAGAATTAGAAGATATTTACGAGATGCTTCCGTCTGTATAGACTTCCGTGTTTCCCTTGATACTACCCGGCCGCTTTTTACTGTATGATATCATTCTTTTGCACTGTAATATTTGTGGTAACATTAGTTTTGGATGGCGCAATTGTCCAGGCGGCGCTGGGTCCTTCATCTGAGTCCCTGCTTTAGGCAGCCTCTTTGTATCGGTACACGGCATGTCCTCCTCTCAGTCCGTTTTGCGTGGTCTGGCGAAGCGGTTTAAACCCAGTTGAATCAAAGCGGTGTTTCTTCCAGGAGGCCCAGGGAATTTGAGGAAACTGAAAAGGGCTTATACTGTCAACGGCAACAAACTCCATCGCACAGTGCCCTAATACTGCCTACCAGCAAGGCGCCTGGAAGACTGCCTCTTCTAGTCTTTCACACTGTCCCACCTTTTCTCCGAAACGCAGCGACCATATCATGAGAGACTCGGGTAAAGCATGGAATAAGCATGATAAAATAGGACCGTAGCCCTTACAGGCTCGGGGTGGTAATAGGATCGGCGGCAGAATGAAAATCGAAGATTAGCGTATAGCTCAAGTAACTATCGTTTTCGTCTCTCACATGACAGCTCCGTCGACACAACGATGCCAGTCATTCTCGAATCCCCCCCATCCACCCTCAGGGGCTTCGGTCAGCTGTAGGCTATGCACAACCAAGTCGTACGCGCCCTCGCGGGGCTCTTTGCCCTGGCACACGTTTCCACCCATCGCCACGTTGAGCAGGATGCACCAGTCCTCGATGGGCCTCGTGCCTGGCGGCATGATGTTCCTCATGACGGGCCGCCCGTCCACGTACCACATCAGCCTGCCGCCGCCGGCCGACTTGCCGTCCTCCTTGCGGATCCCGGTGCCGCCGCAGCGCCAGGCGAAGTCGAAGCGCACGGGCCGGCGAGCCATGTCCGCGACGTGGGTCTGGCGCACGAGGTGCTTGGGCGCGTCCTCGGGGGTGTAGAAGCCCCAGTGCAGGCACGAGTGGTTCTGGCAGTCGCCGTTCCAGGTCTCGGCGATGTCCACCTCGCCCTCGTGAGGCCAGACGAAGGGCTCGCGCGGCAGCATCCAGAAGGCGGGCCAGATGCCCTCGGCGCACGGCAGCGTGAGCCAGGCGGTCACGCAGCCATCGGGCCGCGCCAGCGTGCGCCGGCTCACGAGCCGCGCCGACGTCCAGCGCGCCTCCGGGTCCGGGTGCGCCGGCCGCGCCACGGCGCGCAGCACGAGCTTCCCGTCCGGCGTGTAGAAGCTGTTCGACGGCTCCGCCGTGTAGTTCTGCAGCTCGTTGTTGCCCCACCCCCACGGGTCGCCGTGCCCCTGCTTCTGCTCGAACTCCTCGCCTACCGGAATACCGGCGCAGAAGTTCGGGCGCCAGTAGACCCCTGGACCCTGAGCATCAGGCGAAGTCTCACCCGGGCGGGAGCCGGTTGGGATGGGGGGCGCCGCGCCATTAGGGTGGCTACCGTAGGGCGGCGGAGGGGGTGGCGGTGTAGTTTGCTGCCATTGTGCTGGAGGAGGTTGCTGCCACTGTCCGGGAGGGGGTTGTTGCCATTGACCTGGGGGAGGTGGGTACCATTGTCCCGGAGATGGCTGGTACAATTGTCCTGGAGGAGGCTGATACCACTGTCCTGGGGGCGGATGCTGGTATGATCGGCCGGGGTAGTTTTGGTGAGAGGAGGAGCCGGAACCCTGCTGCCCTCTATTCTGACCGAAAGGGAGAAGCTCCTCGGCCTTACTCTTTAGCTGGTTGAAGAACGACATGGTTGGCGATACAAAATCACTCTTGACGGTAGGCCGCAAATTCGACCACAGGCCGGGCCACCATTAGACGTTGCACGGGACCCGATTTTCTACGGTGCTGTTGACTCCACAGGTCGCAGGTACACTTATATACACTATGTAACCATCATTCGGCGATAGCATATACTACACTAAGGGAACTCTCGCATTCCCTTAAGCGCCTCGGGCCATCACCTTAATCTTAGCCAGTATCCCTAACCCTGACTACTTCCTAACAGTAAGCTGTGAGGTCGGGCAGCGGCAATTTGTCACACAGGAGGTAAGTTCCCGTACATCCTGCTGATCTCATAATAATCCACCCATGGTTCCCCACAACGCCCGATGTGTCTTATCGATAAGAACTCACCCTACGAATCGTATGTGCATGGGTCCCATAAATACATTATGAAACTGGGACAAAGAATACGACCTACAGAAAGCAGAAAATCGAACACATAATAATAGCGCTTACGACGAAAAGCCCGGAGCATATGCATAAATGATATAAGGTGTTATCAGCTTTATTAATAAGAAGTAAGGATCAGAGCCGTTATTGGTGTGCGCTTTTCGGGCATCGAAAGAGATGAATGCTTCAACTATTAATTAGTTAAGACATACTTAAGCCATTAACCTGAGATACTTTGCCCGTCATGCTGTTAAGTTATTAAAAGCACGTTATAGGGCTAACGTGTTTGCAATTGCTAGAAAGAAAGTCATAGACCCCAACCCTGAACGCCATATATATATGCCTCTCTTCAATTCATACCATGTCATCCCCCCTCGGATTTGCACCGTGCATGCTCCTCTGCGGATGCTGTAGCATGCTCCTGTGCGGATGCTGTACCATGCTCCTGTGCGGATGCTGTAGCATGCTCCTGTGCGGATGCTGTGTCATGCTCCCATTACCATTAGTCACGCCATTATTAGTAGGTTTTTCGCGATGCTGTAGTGTGCCCCCATTGCCATTTGTGAGGCCATTATTGGCAGCATACGCTTTGCCGTTCTTGAAACCACTAGTCTGTCCGTTGTGCGTCGGCAGGGCGTCCTGATCGTCGAGGGAACCAGCCCTCCAGCCGGCCTTGTCGGTGAACACCATACCGGAGCCCTCGCAACCCCCCCTCCACAGGAACGCTGAGTTGCGGTTCAGGGGTATGTGGTTCGTGTGGTAATCCCAAATTGAGGCGTACACCATACGGTAGGCCGAGAAGGCGAATACGATTCCGATGACGGCACCCGCCACAATATCGTACCAGTTATGCGACTGGTCGACGGTAAGCAGGCCAGCGATAATGCAGGCGAACAGGATCGGTAGGTAAAGGACGACAAGCTTCCACATGGACGGATGGTAGTTGGAGAAGACCTTGAGCTTGGCGTTGAGGTACAGGTACAGGAATACCATGCCGGCAAAGATGGTCGATGAGTGGCCGCTGGGGAAGCTCTCGAGGGCGTTCCAGAAGTGCTGATCGTGGTCTGCGGTGCAGATCTCTGACGTGTACATGTAGTTCTGGTAACCGACGCCGTTCAGGCCGGTGGTGTTACGCTGTGCCTGGGACGCCAGCGTCGGATCCGGTTTGCAGACGTCGTAGAAATTAGGGCGCAGGCCACCGACGAGCACCTTGATCATGACCACGAAGAAAACGGAGTTTAAGAGACTGTAGACGAGGCCGATGATGCCGTTGTTGACGTCCCAGAAGCTCCGGATGCGTACCTGTGCGAGTAGGATCACGACGATGGGTATCGCGGCACCGAGGAAAGCGTCGAGCCAGGGGGCAATGATTTGTTGTCTATAGGGATAGGCGAATTGCGGATAGACGACCTCACCAGTTCCAACCACCGTTAAGGGGAAGGTTCGTGTCAGTGGGGGCTTCGTTCGGTAGAGCTGCTGTCTCTCAGCATGCAATTGCCAAGCGACACACTGTGATAGGCGAAGCGTACCAGGAAATTGATTATAGCCAGAATGACCATTGTAAGTAGGTCAAGCCAGGTCAATCGCAACCATCTTGTATATTAGTTAGCCAATATCGCACACAGCGCGAGGATGGATGTGCTCCGGACTTACTGTACAACGGTTGGCCTCCGCTCCAGCGAGTAGGGTTCGCTTGTCCTGATCCATTGTCGGCGCGTGCGGGTATGGGGATCACGAGGCACACGAGGCTCGCGACGCTGTGAGGAGAGGAAATCCATCTCGAATGCACGGTTAAGGCGCCTATTCTACTGGAGCCCAGGGGCAGCGTTTTGAGCCTACGGATGCGGCGGATAACTGAATGGATTCAGAGTCGACGGAAATCAAAGTGATGTTGAATATGGCTACATGTGTAGGGAACAACATTAGGTGCATACGTAATGATGAGCAAAGGAATGTAATGAATCATCTGTGCGACATGCACGCAAGAAAAAGCTTGGGAACAGCAACTTTCGTGCTCGACATCATCGCATTCCTGTTTCGGTAACTTACCGTCTCTGTGTAACCATACATACATAAGTGCATAACTGCTACAGTAATAGACAGCCCTATAGGGAAAGCACAGAAAAGAGAGCGTAAACCCTGAAAGGCCTTCCCATCAAAAGGACAAGTCTAAACAGTAAAGGTCCCTGTTGCTTCTAAAGTGTTAAATCTTGGCCTACGTAATGCGGGGATGCGGGGTGCAGGTGCATGGATCCACTTAACTGAGCTGTTGATTGGTATCACCCTGGCAAGTCACCTTACATGAGCATAATGTATGTACGTGCTTCCTACTGTAACCCAAATTATACGGAGGTGTTGTCACTGAGTATCTAGTAGGTATTTCGAATTCGAGTTCAGGGGAAATTGTTATATCACATAACGCTAATCAATGTGGGCTTTGGCTTGGCTACAGGCTATAGCAACTGAGGCGATATGCCTACTTCTTCTTCAAGATTTAACAGCGTATTGTCAGGTAAATCGACGTTAATTATAAGCGGTTTTTAATGATATATACGGACCTGACAGTAAGACTCACACAACACTGACATGTAATGGAATAGGGCGTAGAATAGGAGTAAGACGACCGCCCCTGCCTGGATATAGTTGCGTAGTCGCCAAACCCCTTTCACGGCCAGTCACTTTGTATGAGAAAAGGGAGTGAAGGCACGTCTAGGGGTAAAATAAGTGTATTCAATCTGGATGAAGAACTACACCTAAAAACCTGGGACCTGAAGCTTCCCCATATAGACATATCGCCGCATTCCATAGCTTCGGGGGTCAAAGCAATTCACCCGATATCCACCTGTTGCGCAATTCGTTGCAAACCGCCAAGCCCAATCTGTTCATTCGGCCTTAGAATTTTTAACTATCCATTTCACTAAAGTTATTATGGATTGTTATCATTTCCATGGCGAATGAACTATGACGTCACGTATAAAGTAATGTAGCTGGGAGTGGTTGGTTAAAATTGGGGAGAGGGGCCGCAAGTCTCAGGACGGGAGTTAGATAAATTTGTATACAAAATACTATGAAATGCAAGCACCTTCGGACGTCCATAAAGTCCACCAGTAGCCATCTATATCAATAAATTGCCAAATTTATCCGTATATTTCGGCATGCCGGTAGATGGACATTAACCCACTCCATCGGGGTAACCGATGGTGTGGATTGCGTTGTTTCGACCTCTGCATAGGCTTTCATGCATATGCACCCATTACCCTGTATCGATGGTAACACCAAAGTTGGTTGCGCTGTGAAACCACTCTTCTGACCTTCTGGGTCCTAGCTCGAGAATTCGACGTAAGTTTGCAGGTTAAAAACCAAAGTACGACTACGGTACAGCTACGTAGGATAGCCTGACGCTTTCCCGGAAGAGCTGCAAAGCATCCGAGTTCCCCAACCGTATAACGGTTTGGTGCTGTTTCCCCAGGTACGGCTTCTTTTTCTCGGTCGATTATACTCCTCATCCACTTCGAGAGATTTGCGTCTGGTTCCGATCCCCGGTTGATTCGGGTCCGGTCATGAGCTCCGGTCATCATGCTGAGGTCATCGCCTGGTGCTTGACGGAATGGCATACCACCTCTACACATCGTAGCTGACAAACCGCGCTCCTGTTCGCGGATGCGAAGTTGAGTGATATATGAAGCGGGTTTCGGCTAGAGAGTTGGGCCCGCGGCACCCTTGCTTCGACTAAATATATAAGATCTTGCCCGCCCATGTCGCATCAGTGATTGCAAGACCTCCTGCGGTGACACGTATTAAGTCGAGAAAAGTGAAGTCTTCAGCACTTTGGTTTATGGCTGAAGCCGACGTGTTATGGTTTGAAGCGGATGTTTTGCCTTGGCGGTTAGCATGTTACTGCAACATTCGGCACCGTATCCGAAGCCCAGGGGTTGTGAACGAGCCACTTCTTTGATGCGCCTTTCAAGCGACAGATGTCCCAGCCGAGATTTCATGTTTCTTTTACTTTATGTGAGCGCCATCCCTACGGCCCGGCCCGCTCCAAGCTAGCATGCACCACTCCCTTACACTAGCGCGGAGGCTAACTCTACACCTCGGGGTCCACACCACGAGTCATTGGGCTGGAGGTTTGAGGATCGGGAACGTCTTAAACAAAGTTTCGACTACGGTAGACGTCCAATCTTAGCTCTCCCAGTAAGCGAGGCGGATTAATGAGCGTCTATTCTCAGTAACTAGTAACAGCATTACTATTACGTACGTTATCTATCAGTAGAGTCCCTCACGGTGGATCCTTTGCGCCATGCATATGGCAATGTCAGTATGCGTCCAGCAACTCGTTTACTCCTGTATTTAATAGCTAATAGTATCTAGTCAGCTACGTGTATTATGCTTAACATTATCTGTCGTGTACGATTAATATACAATGGAAATCTTTATTATCCAACTCAGCCATATGCCTGACCTTTCCCTCATCCAACTACCCTATCGACCCAGCGCATCCACCGCTCATCGTTACAGAGAGCCTCCATCGCCTCGACGGACAAACTCAGGAACAGTTCCTGTTTGGTAGAATCCGCCCGCGCCGGCAGGATAAGCGCCGTGCCCATACTCCAGCTGCCGTACGCCCGCCTGATTGCGTCGGGCTTGGCGACGGGAATCCCGGGGATATGCCACGCCGCGTCCGCGCCGAAATGGCGCCACGTGTTAAACGCGAGGACCTCTGGTATGCGGGGGTCGTACCGGACACCGATGAGCCGGGGATCCGGGGCCGCCGCGAGCATCGCCAGGCGGCGGTGCACATACGCCTGGTCGACGCGGTCGATGGTCTCCTTGATGAGGGGCACGATCCGCGCGAGCTCGCTGTCGTCCTCGCAGGCGGCGAAGAGCCGGCCGTTCGGCACCTCGGTGACCGCGGGCAGAGCCGCGTTGCCGAAGTAGTTCCTAGTGGCGTCCTGGAACGCGCGCGGGCGCCAGTTCACCGAGTTCCAGAGCTGCGTTGTTGCCGTCGTCGTTCGCCCGGGGGGTTCCATGCTGCTGCTGCAGCGGCCTGCTGGAAGGTGGCGTTCGGCCCCGGCCCGGGCCCTAGTTACGTGAGCGAACGTCAATGCGGCTAGCGCGCAATAGCACGTCGCCGGAAGAGTCGGTGAGCTGCTCGCACTACTAGCGTAGCATGTGACGAGCCGCCTTAGCGCCTCGAGTTGCGCGTTGCTAAACACGAAGATCTTGCCCGTCCTGTCGATCTCATGCAGCGGCGTCCCAACGTCGAGGATCCTCGGCTGCGTCGGGCCGCTGAGGTCCGGCAGGAGCGTGAATTCCGGGCATTTCGCTGCGAGACGCTGGAACTGTGCTCGAAGCTCGCCAGGGTCTTTGTAGCGCTTGGGCACTGCTAGGGCGATTTTCTGCTCCAATGGGCGGCCAATCGGCCCCTGTCGTGTCTGGGCAGCAAGGCATTCTAAGAATATCCCTAGCGACTCCCCGTCAATGACTGCATGGTGTAGAAAAACCGAGAGCAGCAGGCCACCCTCAACAAATTTAACCCTAACTTTCGACACGGGTAGCATTTCCGCCGTCCGTTCAGGATTACCTGGAGGCCCGTACTGGGGATTGATGAAGAGAGAGGGCGGGAATCCTTCATTCTTCATCTGCTGATATGTCTGCCGCACTTCCCTGTCCGACGGGCATACCTCGAACGGGATGAGATAAGACGATGAGCGGTGAATTGACACATGTCCGGGGCTGCTGGCGTACAGTCTCCCAGCGAAGAGTGGTCGTGATTGAGAAAGGCGCTGGAGAGATGTAGCGATATGACGGATGGTCTCAGTGCGGAGCCTATCATCGGCTGGGAAGCAGAGAACTACAGAAATATATACCCTTGGGGAGTGCTGGTTCCATATTGATAGCAGTTCCGAAAAGCCTCCGTCTATGCGAGATTTCATCGGTAGGGGTCGACACATCCTGGAGCTGTGTCACGCTTGTCGTTATTGGTACTTGAGCTGCCTCGCTCGCAAAGTTGCGACTCCCGATCAGTTTTAACTAAGCAGCTCGATTCTATCCGATCTACCGAGAATCCTGGGGATTCGGTGATCGCTATGCAGTAGCATCAAATGTAACACCGCGGCTTGAGCTTATATTGGAAAGTATTCATACGAACCGGGCACGTGGCGACAGACACCTTCACCTTGGTATTGCGTGCTAACAGGGTAATTCCACATACTCTTGCCGCAGAATGAAGCGATTCTTAGGTGAAGATGGTGGGCAAGCGAAAGAGAAAGCCAATAGGCAGACATAGCTCGGCTGAAGACTTGAGACACATGCTCATTGTACCACCAAGGGATGCTAATAAGGTAAGCAAAGTACGAATATGAACAGTCCATATGACGAGTCACCGTCATATTGGCGCTCGGTACAAGGATTGTCGAGCCTGCTAGGCTGACTGGGTTCCAAAATGGGACAGTCGCAGACGCCTGCATATGCAAGCCCTTTATGATATTAGAACGAGTTAACTATGCCTGCATGTGTATATCGGTGAGCCGTGGGTCTCACTCAGCCCAAACGGGGATATGTCCCGCCGCACACTAGTATATCAAGAATCTGATATGTGATCGACATGTGACTAGTTGGACCGCCACCACAACCTGACTGGTTACCTCTGGAGCGGTTTTCACAAACTGTCGGTAAGAGTGATGCGTAACATTGAGCCCACTATCCCTAACCATGGTGAACACCGTCGGGGAAGACATCCGCCCTGCTCGCGTGGACATAGTTCCATCGATATTGCCCCAATTGTATGGTATTCTTAACAGGAATCCCTTTCGTTAGTGGCGGTGCGAGTAACAAACCACCAATCAACACACACCTGGCGGAGGGGTTCCTATGAACTGCCGTGACTTATAGTCCGTGGTGAAAAGCCAATCGCATCATTTTCAAACATATCTTCGCTGCTAAGTTGTGTAACGGTCGAGCTATACTCGAGAGTCTCCTGGGGTCCAAGAGGTAAAAGCCTCGTCATCACAGATTGTGGCCTTAGACGTCTTAGATGGCTCGATATCATGACCTGATTCAGACCGCCCCCTATCGTTGTACCGGAACTTCCGGAGTGCTCGCCATGATATGATCTTCTTCGGCGGGTGCTTATGAAGTATAATTGGCGGAGGGGGGAGATTCAGCTATTTGCAGAATTGCGAGATTCCGGTCAGATCATAGTGCCTACCAATGACAGCCTTTCTCACATGCAGTTCAATGGAAGGGTGCCAAACGAGCGTCGATAGTCTCTAAGCTCAGTGAAACGGTCCGTGTAAGAAGCGAAATGTGTTGTTCCAGAGACGAGCCCCCTATCTTTTTCTTCCCCTTTTTAGGTGGCTGGCTTGGTACCCTGTATGGCTGTCGGACCTGGCGTTTGTCCACTTACGGATTCGAACGGAAGATTGACAAGATTCTGCAAGAACTGCAATAATCCTCAGTTCTACAAGGTGCTCTTTGCTAGTGAAGCTGCGCGTCTCGCAGACGTGTCTAAAATGGTAACCCTTTTCCATCCTTCTGTTCCTAACGCATAGCACGTGGACCCTAGATCTCTTTGATGATTACATGAAGACCTTCACAGGCGTTGCTGCTTGGTTTCTATAATTCAATTTGTCTTGGCGGTATCTAGTTTCGGCGCATCTCTTGGTCACCGTCGTATGTGTGAGTGGTTCCGAGAATATGGGGTTGTTTGAAGTATGGTCGGCTACTCATCCTATTCGTCATCTCCCGATATTAGAAATCTTTCCTTGTCCCTTTTCCGCAAGCCGCAGACGATGGATACTACCAATATGCCCATATTTGAACCGGCTGGCCTGCTTGGACACCCCGATGCGGCAGGTCAAATGACGGTCACTTCATCGCTCGGCTGCTTCTCGTACAGATGTGGGAAGCAACAATATACTTCTATCCTTGTTGAATATTAAGTCTGACAAGCTCAATGATACATTCTCCTACCGGCTTCCCATCGCGTCTGTAATACTCACTAGGAAGCAGCTGCACAGTTCTCAATAGGATATATTGGTGATCAAGTAACTGAGAATCGGTGATCCCAACTTGGCGTGGGCGATCCAATGATAGATATATGGCTCTAAGGCTCCGGAATGGGTCAACATTCTTCCGGCTCGGGGCCGGTCGCTTTTCCGTGACATTACCGCATCAGAATCCCTAAATGCAACGCTGTAATTACATGGCTACCCTTCGTCACCCTCCCTTCAATATTGACGGGGGCTAGCTCAGATTTGTTGAGAACCACCATTGGCAACACCAGAGCCCAAGTTGTTGGTTGTGGCCTGATCTCGATAGCCTAACGGAGTTTTGCTCACATGGCCATAAGAAGCGCTCGGATGATTGGATTCATCAGCACCTACATCAGGGATTCCAGTGCGTCGTTGTTACTCACCCCTGGACCGACAGCAGGAACAAAGAAGTGACGCAAAGACTAGGTAACAACTGCAAACTTCGTCGTATTCAAGTAGCAACTAATCTCAAAATGAACTAACACAAAACGGGAGAACCGGTAAGTTACAGTCAACCTCAGAAACACAGGTAGTAAAATTTGCCAGGGGAGCAAGACGATTCAGCGTTTCAGGGGGAAGCAGACTTGGATCCCCACAGCAACCATCAGTAACCGAACTTCTGCCCGACCAACTGCTCGCTGAGCTCCCACAGCTTCTCCGCGTTCTCGGGGTCCAAGGCATACTCGAACGGCTCGGTTATCTGGCAGTTAGCCAGGTAGGCCGGGGACCGGGCGGGGAGCTCCGGGTCGAGAGCCGCGACGAGCGTTGTCGAGGCCCCCTGACTCAGCGTCTTGAGGTCGAGCGTGTCCTCCGTCCACTCGCGGCCAGTGTTTCGCAGCGTCACCTCGGCGAAGTCGCCGGTGGCGGTCTCGAACCCGCCGGGGGCCGCTTTGATTTGGTCGCCGAGCCGCGTCTCCCAGACGTTACCCGGGTGCACGGCGGTCGAGGTCACGCCGCGGGCGCGCAGCCGCGCCGTCAGTCCCACGCTGAACAGGATATTGGCCGTCTTCGACTGCCCGTACGCCGTGAACGCGTGGTACGTCGTCCCACCGGAGAAGTTGTAGTCGTCGAAGCGGAACGGGCTGATGCGGTGACCAGCGCTGCTGAGGTTCACGACGCGGGCCTCGCCCGCGGCGGCCGTCGCGGCAGCCGAGAGCAGGGCCGGTGCGAGCAGGTTCGTTAGCATGAAGTGGCCGATGTGGTTCGCCGAGAACTGCATCTCGTTGCCGCGCCTGTCGACTGTGTACTCCTTCATGCCCATGACGCCGGCGTTGTTGATCAGCACGTCGATGGCGGGGGTGGCCTCGAGTATCTGGGCCGCCGCGCCCCGCACCGAGTCCTGGTCGCTGAGGTCGCACCGCACGAACGTCGTCCTGACGTTGGGCGCGGTGGCCTTGATTTCGTCGAGCACCGGCTGGACGGTGGCGGGGTTACGCGAGACCACGACCACGTGCGCCGGCCCCGCTTTGGAGAGGGCGAGTGCGGTATAGCCGCCGATGCTCTGGGTGCCGGCCCCGGTTATAACGAACGTGCGGCCTTTGACTTGCGAAGCGAAACGATCGACCACCTCCTCGCTGGAGGTCAAGGCATGGAAGTTTTTCTGAGACATATTTTTGCTGTCGATTCGGTCGGTTCAATAGTTGCTGATGAGATAGATACCTTTCGTTTCAACCCCCCGACAGGCGGAATTGCTACCTCTTTTATATCCCATATCTTGGCCATGCATAGGTTCTCCTAGAGTCCTAGGTGTCCTGGCAGCATTGTGGCTTCTCAACTAGCTGAGCTTGGCAACCTTCGCCCATTGCTGGCGTTTAATTGCCTCTTCAGCCAGTTCCCCCTTTCGAATCTTCGATATGGCGCTGGCCCGAGTGAGGCGGTTCGTGGAAGAATGCGACTTACATAAGTTTTGCTGATGCCATCAAAACCTTGGCATCAGCAGCGCATACGGCTAAGTCGGATTTAAGGAAACCTCGCAGGCAAAATAAAGCCCGTTTCCCCGTGGCTCACTGCAACATCTGTTCCTCAAGCATTTCACCCGGGGATAGGCAGTATTGTTTACGAAGCTGTTGGGATATTGGTGGAGGGAAAGCCATATACGACTAGTAATGATCATGCAGTGACAACACATCATCTCAATTGTCATCCGTCAAAACTCCGAACAGATATTGCTCTCTAGTGTAAGTACCCTGATCGTCCAATCGACTCGAAGGGCATTGCCCCACAATTTCAGGGCTGAATTGTTCTGTCCATTTTGAAGATTGATAGGGAAGAGGCATCTATGACCGGGGGAAGCTGTCAGGAGAAAGGGCGTTTTGTTGTATAGAGAGCACGACATTCATACTGGTGCCGTGATTGGTCTAGGTGTGCAGTCTAGTAGGCGAGCTTCAACATCTTCAACTGACGCTACGACCTCCATGGATTGATTAGTTGTCTGCAGAATATTCTCTTTTCACTCCAACCCCAATTATGGCCTCATCCGCATTGTGTGTTATATCATAGAAGTTTTACTACGGCAAAACCTCAGCCGTACATTGTCACCGGCGTAGTTGATTTCTGGACTTTCGGGGACTCGGAACATTAAACTTTGTATGAGACTAGCCATTCCCATATGGCCTCGTCTAATCCGCATCAAACCGTTGGCAGTCGCAGTTCCACCGACATAAATCGACCCCAAGACGACCAGGGGGATGGATTGCCTTCATGCCAGGATCCTGGACGTCATCCAGTTAGGTGGACCAAAGATGACCCAAACAAGGAAGGGATCGTGGTGTGGCAGGTGCAAGATCTTTCGCATTAAAATGCAACCGACTCCAGTCCGGCCGCCGGACTCATGCTGTAAAACCCCCATCGTACAGACAATACTCTAGTAGTGCTTGCTGCTTATCATGTCCCGACGTGTCGTCATCCCGTTTCTTATCATATTCTTACAGAGACTTTTTCATCACAAAGAGCCCTTAACCTTGCCTTCGGCCTCCTTGGCGGCACCCTTGGCCTCGCCCTTCAGCTCGGAAGCCTTGCCCTGTAGTTCGCCCTGTAGCTCGGACGCCTTGCCCTTGGCTTCGCCGCGAAGCTCCTCCGCCGAGGCCCTTGCCTTGCTGCCGCCTGCTTCTGCGACGCCGGCGACCTTCTGTGCGGCGGCCGCTATCGAAGACATGAGTTAGAATCGTTGATTCTCAAGTTTACACATGTGGAGGGTAACCGAAAAGCCTTGTGGGGGGTGAGAAGGAGGGGTAGACTTACAGCCAACGTTAATGCCATCGACCAGCTTGTCCGAGACCTTGCGGTCGACCTGCTTCAAGCTATCCTTCACGGCCTCCGTAGCGGACTTCCGGGCGGCGATGGTTGTGCTGAATTGCCGCGGCGCCTGGACCAGGGAAGCTCTGGCGAGGAGAGCCATTCGGCGGACGGCGATCTCTGAGGTATAAGGCATGGTGGCTCTGAGGAGGGGATATCTGGGGGAAAGTCGAAGTTCTCGATTGATATACGTGCGTGTATATTTTGAAAGCGTCCGTGGATGGTTCTCTTCGCTTTGGGGTGTAGCTTGGTTGTATCTGTTTTCTATACGAGACGAAGCACGTACAGAATTGCTTGGGAGGTGATCAATTTAATACGGTTGGACAATGATGATCGCTGGGTGATGTCATAGCCACCGAGTTAAGGGTCTGGTGGAGATGTACTTGTACATCTGGAGCTATGGCCAGCGGCCTGTGAAAGGTACTGCCTGCAACAAAATACGCGAGAGGCGACTTCCGCCAAGTGGAGCTATCCCGCGGTGGTGCTGTACAATACTTAGGTTAAGACCCTAGAATTCCTAATTCGAGCTCCTGTATCCATACCGGCTCCCATCACCGATGAATGATCGTCCAAAATCCGGGCCACGGCCGGGCTTTTTGCTTCAGCAATGTGACGCCATTCAGTTAAATTTAATAGTGGGCCTAGAACTTCCACAAGGACAACAGAAGCTATCGTCAGATTGTTTGTCCATTGGGTAAGTGGATCGGTGGACCCATTGATATTATTTGCAGTACCTTTGTTTCCTTACCGGTTATGTACCTGGCTTCACGCAAGCACCCCAGAGTTCTACCCATGATATACCGGAAAGCCTGAGCCTGGCAGCTTCGTCTGGGCACGCAAACCTAACATCGCAAGTTCTACCGTCTTTATGCATATAAATAATGCCTACTTGGTATAGAAGCCTCCAAGACTGGAGGTTTGGGGATCCAAAAATGGCGTCCTCTATACCACGCACGACCCACAAATTATGTCTCCTCACGTAACTTCGCACAATGAAATTGGACTGCATCGTTAAATAAGGCCGTTTTATAGCCGTTATATTACAAAACGTTAAATTTAAAATTAGTAAAATGATATAATATAATGCAAGTTACTAAATACTTATAATACTGGAAAGATTTTCTAAAACTTATAATAAATATAGCTTATAATAAAGTATTAACTGTTAATAGAAACAAAATAACTGTGATGCTAAAATAAAAACCGGTGGCGTACCGTCTTCAAAACGGTAAATTACGCCCGTATGGTTAAATTTTAACACGGATCTGTGAATATTCACTTTATGGGGTATATCTAGTGCTATAAGGCAAAGGCTAAACTATTCCCATTTGGTTTAGCCTATTTTTACGACTGTACCTTTCGGACCAATTAATATCAGCTATTAGCAGGAAATCATCCCCAGTGCGGGATCCGCCATTCAGCTATGAATTCCTAAAAGGTGCTAAACTAGCCTAGGACCCAGAAAGGATGAGCTCGGCGGAAAGGTAGCCGCTGCCTTGCCTTAATTCTCATGTGCCCAAGTTTCCGGCTCCCCTTTGCCGCGTTCGCATCATTTCCGGAACGCGTTCCTACCCTCGCAAGGAGTCAAATCAAAACCAAAATCCACCCGGATCCCGGAGACCAAAATCGATGGATCCGGGCGTAACCCGCTTGTGAGCCATGGCGCATAGATCACCTGAAAGCGAAACGCCGGGCAGCTCCACCTCTTCCCGGAAACGACCGGAAATAGTTCCAGACGGCGGGCAGCGCAAGAAGCATCGTAAGGTCAGAAGAGCCTGTGACTTTTGCAAGCTCAAAAAGTTGAAGTGTAGTGGCACCATCCCTTGTGGCTGCTGCACCACCCGCCACCTTACCTGCGTGTATGACACGGAATATCGTCGAGGGAGGCCCCCAACACCTCCACCGGCTGCCGGTACCTCTACTACGCCAGACTCATGTGACACGAACGTGCATGAGCAGGGTCACCGTTCACGTATTGATAATGGCACTAAGTAGGTCATGGAATATTCGACGATCGTCATTGTGCAATAACTGCTTCCCCCCTCTCGTCGCGATCGCCGCCTGTTGATATTGCTGCCTACAGCGACGAGGAATTCTAAGAAACTGATGGAATTTCTATAGGGCGTCGCCCTTGAATCTACGTCGCCAGGGAGAGGCCATAAACGATATGGGCGCTCCGCACCGACAATCCAGCGCCGCCGACCCCGAACATGATGGCGTAGGCACTTCTCGAGGGTCTCCGGAAATCGAAAGCTCCGAGATCGATGGGCAATACTTCGATCAAACGTCAAACCTGAACTTTTTGCACCGGGCGTGGAGGCGACTGTCTCAGCAGGGAAACTCAAGTGCCGGTTCCAACATCCTTTCGCGGGCAGCGCAATCTGAGCAGGAGCATCAAAGCCTTATCACGGCAGGGGACAGGGCATTCGTCACCCAACGAACCCTTCTTGTAGTCCCGGACCATGACACTGCTACACGACTGCTGCAGTTCTATTTCGAGGAGTGTGTCGTCACCTATCGCTGCTTCCACCAAGGCTCGGTAGCGCAGTGGCTCTCCCAGGTTGTCGAGAACGCGCAAGCAGGACGGCCGTTACACCAGGACATGGGTCATGCCAAAGCAGCGATTGTCATGACCATCCTGGCCATTGTGACCCTGAGGCAGAACAAGATACGGAAACCCGATACCATCGCCGTAGACGACGGCCTGTCTCTGCTCGGTCAGAGTGACCCATTCTTCTGCGCTGCTACTAGCCTCACCGATGAAGAGAAGGGCCTGCCGACTCTTGAGTCTGCCCAGGCAAGGGTGTTGCAGGTCTTGTACCTTCTTCAAACTGCCCGAATGAATCAGGCCTGGTACGTCTTCGGCAGCACACTGCCGATAATATCTGCCATAGGTCTCCACAGGCGGCCCGGGCGCAAAACAAATAGTGCCCCGGGAAGACTGCCAAGTTCGAACTATATAACATCCCAGTGTCGCAAAAGGACGTTTTGGGTTGCTTACGTGATAGACAAATACCTTGCCGTGGTTTTTGGTCGCCCTCGGCTATATCACGACGACGATATTGACCAGGAGTTTCCCGACTGCGTCAACGACGAGGACATGACGCCCCATGGCCGAGCAGCCCACGAGCCGAGGATAGACTGTCATGTCGAGTCTTTGATATTTCATGCCAGGCTAGCGCAACTCATAGATCGGATTTCCCGCGATGTTTATTCGATCAAAACGAGACCGAGGCGTGAGCGCCTCGCATCGGCTCATCGACTCGGCCGCGAGTTACACGAATGGCGTCAGTCACTGCCGCCTCATCTGGGGACCGTTAGGGTCATGTCACTCATACCCCCATTTAGGAGACAAGCGGCAGCTTTGAAGCTGGCGTATTGCCATGCTGTCATGCATGCGAATCGACCTTTCCTGCTAGAAGGCACAGTTGCAACCGGATTAGAAGAATCAGCACCGCTGAAAGACAGTATCGAGGAATGTATCAATGCAGCAAAGGTAACTCTTGAGACCGTTGACGCAATGGCCGCTGACGACACTGTTTATCATGCTCTTTGGTGGACGCCGTACGCTACCTTCTGCGCACTCGCCGTCGTATATGTGTGGGAAATTCAGGTTGGACGTGCGGCATTGGACAAGGCCCAAGGCCTCCGTGGTCTCCTTGAACTGGCTGAGCGATGTCGTCAACATCTCGTTAAGGCTACATGGGAAGATAGTCCGAGCCGCAGATACAGTGTCGTTCTTGAAGAGCTACGGCAAGAGGCCAAATATCAATCCACAAAAACCACATCGCAGCACATCACGGAACCCCTCTCACAGAGGCAAGAGGACTTGCGGCTGTCTTCGCGGGATCTGTCGTTATCGGCAACAGCAACGAATATGATACCCATGGAACTAGATGGCCAGTTCGACGAGCAAATACTCTCCAGTCAACAGGGTGGTACCCTGTCCGAGGCAAGCCTATTTGACGGATGGCAGACAGCAGACTGGCTCGATCTCGACTCATTGGTAAGCGGCGACAGCAGGCAGCCTCCTTTGGAATCATTTGTCTAACTTTTACCCTACAGGTATTTGGGCCTTTCCCCGCATTTGAGGACTTTTCCAATTTGCCGAAGTAAGAACAATTCTAGTAGTATTACGATGGACTGAAGCTATGCTTAGTGAGTGGCTGGCCCCAGCCTCGTTTTCTAAGAGCCAGGCGAGACGAGAGAAGCCTCGAAAGGAGCTAGACATGCCAATAACGTAATGGGCGCTACCATATCAGGCACTGAATGAGAACATTGCATCGTCAAAGCCTCTGGAAGTGGGCAAAATGGGTACAGGCTCATAACGTCTGCGTGTGTACCACCTTGAAGTGTCACTATTTGATCATGAGATATGAGCCCCATTACTGTTGCTCCCTGGCGAAATTCTGGTTACAAGGGGTTACAGTTAGGTTGATGGCGAGGAGAGGTTGAATAGAATGTTAAAATTACAAAATTATTATGTACAATTGACACGGAGCTGATCGTCTCTATGGGGCTAGGTAAAGTATTCTGTTATTGCACAAAAAGGAAAAGGGGGAAATTATCTAGTAGGCGCGCAAGGTTTGCATATATTGTGACACCCAGGATGAATCAGTATATGATGATATATTGAGAGCTCTAAACGACAGAACTTAAAAACGCGGTATGGGCCTTTTTTTTTCTTTTTTTTTTTTTTTTTTTTAAAGCCCTCCATATATATGGGAGCAGGTGGGCTCTTAGGGCTCCGCTTCCATATAGTCTAACCGGAAAAAAAGGGTCTCCATCGCGACATATATATATAACGATATAATATCTTAGGTAGGCTGTACAGTTAATACAGTAATAGTACTTCTTCCGTTTTAAGGTAGTTATCCCTGATTGTCCAAAGGAAAACAATTTAAAACAAATTGTTAAAATACCTATAATGGCTGAGTAATTGAGCGTAAAGGGTGCTAGGGCAACGGGGGTATGGACGCGTCAGCCCTACTATTTATATGTACGTAACTACTAGCTAGAAAGACCTGGAAAGGTCTAGATACAATACGCGTAAACGTATAGGCGTTATAAACGTTATAAAAACTTTCTAAAGCCTTCCAAGCTTGTATTTACAGCTATAACGTTATATTTAACGTTATTAAAATCCTTGCGTTTCGACGAGTATAAATATACCTATATCTTCCAACTAAGCCTTTTATATAACTAGTTATTTTTAAATATAGATAACTAAATCCTATATATTGCTTTTTTATTATTTTTTCCACCTTATTTGTGACGGCTGGGCTAGTTAACCAACTATTAAACCTAGTCGTACGGGTTTATGTTGGCAGTGGTACTGTGGGAAACTGAGTAATAACGGGGATACTAGTCACGTCTGGTAATATCAGATAACCAAGGGTGATCTGGGTAACCAAGTTGTATTACAAGCTGATGCTATCTAAAACTATGAAAGGTAATGAACGTGTCTATATACTGATGAATTGTGTGATGTTTTCTTGGATCATTGCACTCGATAATGATCCCAATGATCCTTGGATCCTTGCACGTGATGACACGTGACTCGAAATTGGAGAACCCCTGCTTCTGACCGTTTGTGGGGGCCAAGAGGTGTTGGGTCATAACATTATTCCTATTGCGACATATCCTGAAAATCATCTTGTTTTTTAATAAGTTTACTCTGCAAACTTTTCTATATTAATTTACCTTGATTTTCTTACTTTGTTTTATAAGATAACCTTATTCTTTATTTATTAACCTTTTAAAGGTTATAAGCCCGGCCTGTAACGTTTAATATAGCCGTTAAAAGCTAATCGAAGCTTTTCGAAAGCTATATATAATTACTTCTCGCCGATCGACGTATTAATTAATCTATTTATCGATGTATTAATTAACGCACTTATTAACATATTAATTAAAAGCTTTAACCGCTTTCTTTTTTTAAAACTAATTCTTTTCGAGCCTAGCTTTCTGCTCCACCTTCCTAATTAGGCAATTCCCCAAACCTTATTCTGACTTTGAAATTATCTATACTACTTACATCTTATTCTTTGTTTTTTTCTTCCTATTATACCTGTTTTCAACTCTTTTTAACCCTTTCTAAAACTATATCGGTTAACAAATTCAATATCCTACTCCTTAAGGGCTCTGCGAATTACCCAATTTGGGCTATTATAATCGAAGCTATCCTAGCCCAATACGAGCTAAAGAAAGCTATCGAAATCGTTATTAATCAAGGTATAGTTAGGGAGCAAAAGTCACGGCGTAGGTTCCACATCATGCATTTCTATCATCTAACTTTTTAACTTCATTTATACGTTTTTTAATTAATCTTTTCTTAATTCCTCAGGAATTTAAGTATTTTATATACCAATAAATAATAAATGAAATAGTAATTTTTAATATTTTGTATATTATCGGAATGTATTAATAACTGCTTAAATCCTTTCTAGCATAGATTTTATTAAATAATTTAATATTACTTTTACGAACTTTCCTTATATAATAATTGCAGTAATAACTAATAAATTTAATGCTTTTTATATATTGCCAAATATTTTAAAATTAGGTTTTTTTTAATTAAATTCGTTTTTTAATAACTTTAATATATTTTCGATAAGATTTAAATCGCGGTTATATAAAAGCTAATCGAAAACTTTAACTTCGTATATTCGAAGTTATTTTTTAACCATATTCGTAATATATACAGACAAGTTATTTTGTATAAAGATATTATTGTTATTTGTTATGACTTAACTGTTACAGTATAGGAATCCCTGTACATGTCTTTAAGGGGACCGGCCCTCGGAGTTTGAGACGGGACTTTACGCGGTTAATTTTCGGTTAAAGGAAAGCTTGGTTTTCCTCGCTTAGATCAAAGTAATTTACTGGATTTGCTGAATTTAGGACCAGATTATACAGATTATACAGATTACCGACATATTTACTTAATTAAAAAGGATATATAACGGTCGGTTATTTATATAAATGGTTTCTAGATAGTTTCGCTTTTTAATTATTAATTTAAGCCTTTAATTAAAGGTATCGTTTTTTAATTAAAGGAAAAGTTCGTAAATCTTTTTAACGAATAAACCCCTGAATTACTTATTGTATTATTGTTATATGTAAATCAAGATTTTTTTTCGGATACTGCTTATACCTCCAGGTAGATGTATAACAGGTTCGTTATATTTTAATAGTTCCTTAATTAATAGATGACAAATAATTTAAGGTTCAGTTAAGTATAAACTTTTTTAAATTCGGTAAAAACGATATTACAAAACGACGTTTAAAAGACAAACAATATATTCGATTCCCGTTATAAGCTAGTAAGAGATTAGGAATAAAAATAATGACTTACCCCTTATTAAAGGAATACTTTAACTTATCGATAATATGGTGTTTTCCGTAACGCAAGCTTAAAGTGAACCTTTTTCCGTTTAGTGTTAATCTACCTTTTTTAAAAAAAAAAATATTATCGAAATACGAAGAAAATTAGAAAATAAAAAGGAGTATGAAGAAAAAAAACCCGAAACCGTAAAGCCAAAGCTTAAGGGTAAGGAAAAAGAACTTACGGCAGAAAAAAAGATGAATTTCTTGGTAGCAGAATTTCGAGCCTTAAAAAAGGAAAGTGCTAAACTTGCTTAAAAAAAAAGAAAAAGCTTTTGTATTATTATTATTTAACTTTAACCCGTATTGAGAATTTTTTATTTTATTTCCCGGATATTATGAAATGCTTAAAGTTAAAGAATATAAGCCAGCCGCTTTTAAACCTTATAATGGATCTATAAACGTAAAAGAATTCCTGATTTAAGCCCGGATTTATTTTAAGTTTTACCAAAATTCCTTAATGGAAAACTACTAGAAAATGCTGGTTATTTCTTAAATATTTACAGGAAAAGTCCTTTTATGGTTCGAATTAATTTTAAGAGATTACTTAAAGAATTACCTTAAAAGTTTATTTAACGTTATTAATTATATTTTTAATAATTATAAGTATTTTAAGGATAAAATACGAGCCTTATTCGGAAATACCGATAAAAAATAACATGCAGTAAAATAATTATATTTATTACGACAGCTTAAGTTAACAGCAAAATATACAACCGAGTTTAATTATTTAGCTGTTATTTCGTAACTGCTAGTAAACGTATTGTTTTATTTATATTACGACGGCTTAAAACTTTAGGTTAAAAATAAGATATATAGAATATTTAAGATAGGATTTTTCAAGAAATATACAAATTAAATTATTATTGCCGATCGACGCATTTTTAATAGGTACCTCGAAAAAAAAATCCAATAAGCGAAAGGACGACAAGAATTTAAATAACCGGACTTAAAAAAAAACCTTAAAAGGAAACCAGTACGGTTTCGAAAGATCCTAAAAAAAACAAGTCCAAAGTAAAATATTTCAACTGTAGCAAAAAGGGCTATTACAAAAACAAATATCGTTTCCTAGTTAAACGAAACATTAAGAAAAAAATTTCCCTAGCTTTAAAAAAAGGTACAAATGGTAAAATACGAATTAGATAATACGAACGAGGAAGAAAAAAAAGAAGTTAATATTACTTTTTTCCAGCCAGAATTTACTATCGCTACGATAAGTAAAATCCAAAATTGCAACCCAAACTATAAAAACTGTTACATTTGCCGAAATTCTACGGTTAAAACTTGTAAATACTACCTAGGACAAATAACTTCCAGGATAGCTATAAAGTTAAGATATATTTGTTACCTTAACGTACAGGAATGTAAGATATATAACGAAAATAGTCAGTTACGACTAGAACTTAGCAGTTACGGATAATTATCCCTTAAGCTTTATAAATTCCCCGAATATACGGTATATCGGAAACCCGACGTTACCAAAACGCAATTTATAAACGATTATAACCTTTTTAACTTTTTTGCTTGTTACAATCATAAATATTTAATTTATTTACGAACCAAGGAAAACAACGATTATTGGCCCGGATAAAAAATAACCTTAATATAAAACCTGATAAAGGATATTAATATATAGAACGTTAACAATAGCTAAAGTATCCCAGGTTCTGTTACCTATACCCGGAATCTAAATAAAGTTAATGGGCTATCGTTTAAGGATGTATATATTACTTACCCATGCTATATAAAATATATAAAGCCCTGGCAACAGGAATACATTTATAGGAAATTAAGGTTAAACCAGGCTCTTTTTTACCCGAGGAAAAAAAACTAACCTAAGCTTTTACTGCCCCTAAACCTTAATGTAAGTTCGGCAAAAGAACTTAATTCAAGTACATAAATGTTACGTCCGGAGGGACTCCACTAGACCTAAAGGAGGCCAGGTGTGTTAGAAGGGATTGAGGTCCTTACTCCTTTTCGCTAAATCTTCGGGTGTGTTTCTGTTAACCTCCAAAGATACCCGGAGATTTTTAAAGATTAGGAGGTGGTTTTTCGTAAATTCCAGAGATTAACGGAAACGGGAAGGATATATAATGAATCAGTTTCCTTTGTAGATAGCCTTTAAATAGTTTCGTTCTTTAGTTATTAATTTAAGCTTTTAATTAAAGGCAACTGTACCGTTTTTTGATTAAGGGAAAAGTACCTTAAATTTCTTTAACGAACATATTAAATTATTCCTTGTTTTATTGTTACCTGCAAATTAAGACTTTTTTCGGATATTGTTTATACCTCCAGGTGGATATATGACAGGTTCGTTATATTTTGATAGTTCCTTGATTAATAGTCGACGAATGATTTAAGGCCCAGTTGGGCATGAGCTTTCTTGAACTTAGTAAAGACGATATTACAGAATAACGTTTAGAAGATAGATAGTATATTCGATCTTTATTATTAGTTAGTAAAGGATTAGTAATTAGAATAAACGATTTACTTTTTATTAAAGAAATCCTTTATTTAATCGATAATATGGCGCTTTTTACGATTCGAGCTTAAGCCGGCTTTTTTTTTTCTTAGCAGCAACCTGCCCTAGCCCTTAAAGAAATTATTAAGGTATAAGGCGATTTAAAGGAAGAAGAGGATTATAAAGAAGAGAAGCCCGAAATCGAAAAACCCGAATTTAAGGGTAAGAAAAAAAAACGGACGATAAACGAAAAGCTGGATCTTTTAGCGACAGAACTCCAGGCCTTAAAAAAGGAAAATGCCAGATTTGCCCGAAAAAAAAGAGAAAGTGCCCGACTAGTTCGAGAAAAAAAAAAGAAGGCTTTCGTATTACCTTTGTTTGCCCTTAATCCTTATTGCGAAACTATTATTCTACTTTTTGGATATTATAAAATGCTAGAGGTTAAAGGTTATAAACTAGTCGCTTTTAAACTTTATGATGGATTTATAAATGTAGAAGGATTCTTAATCCAGGTTAGGATTTATTTTAAATTTTACCAGAGTTCCTTAGTGGAAGATTATTAGAAAGTACTGGCCATTTCCTAAGCGTTTATAAGGAAAGTCCTTTTATGGTTTAAGCTAATTTTGAAAGATTACCTGAAGAATTACCTTAAAAGTTTATCGGACGTTACAAATTATATTTTTAGCGATTATGAATACTTTAAAGATAAAATGCGAGTTTTATTTAAAAATACCGATAAGGAACAGCATGCGATAAAATAACTACATTTATTACGATAAACCAAATTAATAACAAAATATACGACCGAATTTAATCGTTTGGTTGTTGTTTCGTAACTGCTAGCAAACGTATTGTTTTACTTATATTACGACAACTTAAAGTTTTAGGTTAAAAACGATATATATAAAGTACTTAAAACAGGATTTTTTAAGGAATATATAGATCAGGCTATTATCGCCGATCGACGCATTTTTAACAAATACTTCGAAAAGAAAGGATTTAATAAGTAAAAGGACGAAAAAAATTCGAATAACCGAACCCAGAAAAAAAGGGACAGACCTTAAAAGGAAGTTAATTCAGCTTCGAGAGATTTTAAGATAAATAAGTCCAATATAAAATGTTTTAACTGTAACAAAAAAGGCCATTATAAAAACGAATATCGTTCTTTAACCAAAAAAGATACCAAAAAGGGAGGAATCCCTTAACCTTAAAGGAAATCCCAAGGAAAACTTTAAAAAAAAATACGAATGGCAGAATATGAATTAGATAGCGAAAAGGGAAAAAAGGAAAAAAAAATCAGCACCGCCTCCTTTCAGCCAGAATTTACCATTACCATAACAAGCCAGGTTTAAAACGGCAACCCAGAATACGAGCGTTACCTAACCTACCAAAATTAGATTGCCAAAGCTTGCAAGTATCATCCCGGACAAGCAGCTTCCAAGATAACCATAGGGTTAGGATATATCTGTTACTTAGATAAGCAAAAATGTAAGATTTATAACGAAAACGGCCAGTTGCGGCTAAACCCTAGCAATCATAAATAATTATCCCCTAAGCTCTATAAGCTTCCCGAATATACGATACACCCAAAACCCGACAATACCAAAATATAACAAATAAACAATTATAACTTCTTTAATTTTTTTGCCTATTACAATTATAATTATTTAACTTATTTGCAAGCTAAAAAAAATAACGATTATTGGCTAGGTTAAAACGAAAAGGTACTTATTAAGCTAGATAATAAGTACAGATATACTAAGACTTCCTAATAGCTAAAGTACCCTAGGTTTTGCTACCTACACCCGGAATTAAAATAAAGCCAGAAGGCTATAATATAAAGATACATATATTACTTACCCATGCTGTATATAATATATAAAATCCTGGTAACAGAACTAAACTTACGAAAAGATATAATCCAGTTAAATTTCCCTTTACCTAAGGAAAAAAAACCAACCCAAGTCCATATAATACCAGAACTTTAGTATTAATATAACAGACGAACTTAGTTCAAATATATAAACGATTATTACTCCAAGTATGCGGTTAGGAAGGCCCGAAAATGGCGACGTTCTTAACCTTATTAATTAAAAAACTTCAAAGGCTTTCGAAATTAAGGTATCGAAAAGCCCGCTAACATAAGACCTTATGCGAAGCCAAAATAGAACTTAGGAATCAGATTGAAATTCCATTATATTATAAAAATAAAACGTTTAAGACAATAATTAATTCAGGCGTGGAAGATAATTTTATCTTACCAGCTATAACAGAAAAATATCAGATCCCTTAAAAGTACAAATTACAATCTTACAAACTACGCACCGTCGATAGAAGCCTGTTTACTTACGAAAACGGTCAAGTTTTTAAGGAAACAAAAAAACTTCCAGTCGAAATACAAAAACATTCAAAAAGGATTATCCTTAACATAACCGATATTTTAAAATACGACATTATTTTGGGAATGCCATAGCTTCGTTTTAGTAATCCACGCATTAACTAAAAAAAGCAAATATTTTCCTGGAAAGATAAAGAAAATCAAAGGGTCTGTTATATTATTAAGGAAATACAAATTCCAGATTAAGATGCCACAATACCTTAGAAATATAAAAGATTTAAGAAACTGTTCAAGGACAAAAAGGACTACGAGCTGCCTCCTTATAGTTAATGAGATTATCGGATACCTATTAAAAAAAGACATTATCCCAAGCTTTACAAAATTTACCATATAAATCCGGAAAAATCGAAAACCCTATAGAAAAGCATACAGTTAGATCTGAAAAAAGGATATATTTAGCCTTTTAACTTCCCCGCCGGTTACCCCGTCCTTATGGTTCCGAAAACGAAGGACGGCAAGCAAAAAATTAACGAAAACGGAGACCCGGTTTTCAAAAAAATAATTAACTACAAACAGTTAAATAATATCATAATCAAAAACGGCTACTTTTTAACTTTTATAAATACCCTAAAAAAAAACGTTAATAAAGCCAAATAATTCACTGCATTCGATTTTCGAAATGGTTATTATCGCATCAAAATGGCTAAAAGCGAAGAATAAAAAACAACATTTAAAACAATACATAGATTTTATAAGTACAAAGTTATGCCAATAGGATTTATTAACGCTTCCGCAAGTTTCTAACGTCTGGTTATAACTATTTTTAAACAATTCCTAAATAAGTTTATATTTGTCTACCTCGACGACATTCTTATTTATTCCGAAACGTTAAAGAAACATAAAAAGTACGTTACTTAAATATTTAAGATATTAAATAAAGCGAACATTCGAGTTAACCCAGCTAAAAATATATGGTACATACAAAAGCTGGACTTTTTGGGATTTACACTTATTCCCGGACAAATTCAGATTTAACGCTCTAAATTAGAAGCAATTAAGAACTGGCCCATCCCTAACAAAACGACCGTTATAAACATCCGACAAATCTTAAGATTTACGGATTATATACGCGGCTTAATCAAGGGATATAAAGATATAGTTAAATTATTAACGAAACTTACTATTAAGGAATACGTTAGAAAGGAATTTAAGCTTCCAAAGGAAGCTAAGAAAGCGTTTCGAATATTAAAGGATACGATTACCAGTAAACCCGTTATAAAAATGCCCAATCCAGACAAAAAAAAGCGCCTAAAAACGGACGCCTCAAATTACGTACTAGGTACCGTTTTGGAACAACTAAAGGATAACGATAAATGGTACCCAATGGCGTATTATTCCAAGGCATTTCGAAATGCAGAACTTAAATATCCGATTTATAATAAGGAATTATTAACAATTATTAACGCCCTTAAAAAATAGGAACTTTTCCTTAACGGAACGAAAAAACCTTTCGATATTTACTTTAATTATAAAAATTTTATTCGATTCATGAAAACATAAAAGCTAAATAAACGATATAAGACTTAAATAATTTTCTTGTTAAAGTTTAACTTCAAAATCTACCATATCAAAGGTAAAGAAAATATCCAAACGGATATCCTAAATCGCAAAAGTAACTACAACTCTAAAATCCCAAAACGCCATATGCAAATACTATAAATTACGGAAAACGGCATTTTACAACTGTACGTAATCTTAAAACAGCCTATACCAAAACTTTTGGCACAATTCAAAAATTCTTACAATCTAAACGAACGGGAAAAAATAAAACAATTAAAAAGGCAATCCAGGAATTAACTTATATACCATGGCAAGATTTACATACTAAAGAAACGACAGAAACAGTTTGTTAAGGAATTCCACGAAAATCCTTTACATGGACATTAAAAAATCTTCAAAATTATTAGGTAACTGAAAAAAAAATACGATTTCCCTAAATTCCGCCGAATAATTAAACAAGTCATTAAGAATTGCAACATTTACAACAAAACAAAGGCAACCCGATATAAGCCTTATAACTTACTGCAACCTATAGATATCTCCGATAAAATATAGAACATTATCGCTTAAGATTTTATTATCGGTTTACCTTTATCGAAAAATCCCGTTACTGGAGTCGAATATGATGAAATATAGGTAATCGTTAACAAATTTACCAAATATGGGTATTTTTTATTTTTTAAAGGAAATATAACAACAAAATAATTAACTTACGCTTTCATACGACATTACCTCGACAAACATGAAATACCTAAGAAAATTATTTCCGACAAAAATAAATTATTTACCTTTAAATTTAGTACCAATTTCTTTAAACAGATCGGCGCCAAACTTAAATTTTTTACAGCTTATTACCTACAAATAAATAAATAAACAAAACGATTAAATTAGATATTGGAATAGTATTTACGAAACTATGTCAACTACCAACAAAATAATTAAGTAGAATTTTTACCACTTGCTCAAATAACTTACAATATCTCCGTTAATAAAAACATAGGCGTATCCCCTTATACGGCGGTATATAAATACGAGGCAAAAACCTAACGTCTAGAACAACTACTGGATAAAGCCCTTAAAATCGCCACGATTACTTTACGAACAGAGACAATCGTAACAAAGATTAAAACGATATAAGCCCGCCTACAAACTGAACTACAATTTTTCCAATAAAAGATAGCCCAGTATTATAACAAAAAAAGGATTAAAAAATTAATCTTATCGAAAAAAAATAAGGTCTATTTGCTACGGTAAAAGCTTAATATAACATTAAATATCTTATAAATCAAAATAAAAAGGCCTAATAACAAGTTCGATTTCAAAAAACTTGGCCCTTTTAAAATTAATAAAATCATTTTTAAAACTAACTACCGATTGTCATTACCAAAAATAATAAAAATATACCTTATCTTTTACATTTTCCTGCTTAAACTAACACTTAAAAACGCCTTGCTAAAAAAAAACTTAAAGTTAAAGGATAATACTAACGAATATAAGGTCGAAAAGATACTGGATTCCAAAATAGTTAAAAATAAAATCCAATATCTGGTTAAATAAGAAGGATACTTACATAAAGAAAACACATGGAAACCATTCAACCACCTAACGAATGTAAAGGACCTAATCGAGAAGTTCTATCGCTAGAACCCTGGTCGGCCGTCTCCAGCACAGCCAAAGTCACCTGTAACGAAAACCCCCCGTTCTGGCCCAAACCTACGGCGTTCCAGTCGAAAAAAGACGCTTCCAACATAACATTTATTTCAGAAGCAAGCTGCGCTTGCTCCGCCTTTACCCGGCGTTGCTTTTTTTCCATTTTCTTTTGTTTTTCCAGTTCGTTTATATTTTGAAGTTTTCTTTAGATAAATAACATTTTTTTAAAATGTAACTATTTAAACTGGCGGTTTAACCAGGCGATGCGATTTAACAATTCCTGTAGTTACTGAACTGCTAAACGTTTTTCGCGGTTAATACGAAGTTTTTTAAATCGAATATTTTCGAACGACGATAACGAAATGTGGTTTTTATTACAGATCTGAACGTTTGCTATTAAGCAGTTTTAACAGTTTTTCCGACCCTTAAGTATTTTATAAAAAAGTTTTTTTTCGAAATAACGTATATACGGCATAACTTTAAAGCTAAATTAGGAGATCGATTCGATAAGTTCGCGACGACTCTTTGTAAAAGTTTTAATACGTTTTTAAGGCCTGTTTGATATAATTAATACGTTATTATTGGAAAGGAAAAAAATCATACCTACCTTTAATCTTTAGGAATAAAGATTTTGGGAAAGAGGGAATAATATTACGTCCGGAAGAACTCCATTAGACCCAAAGGAAGCCAGGTATGCTAGAAGGGATTAAGGTCCCTACTTCTTTTCGCTAAATCTTCGGGTATGTCTTTATTAACCTCCAAAAACACCCGGAGATCTTTAAAAATCAGGAAATGGTTTTTCGTAAATTCCAGAAATTAACGGAAACGGAAAGGATATATAATAAATTAATTTCCTTTATAAATAGCCTTTAAATAGTTTCGCTCCTTAATTATTAATCTAAGCCCTTAACCAAAGGCAATTATACCGTTTTCTAATTAAGGGAAGAGTACCTTAAATCTTTTTAACGAATACATTAAATCATTCCTTGCCTTATTATTACCTGCAAATCAAGACCTTTTTCGGATACTGCTCATACCTCCAGGTGGATATATAACAGGTTCGTTACAATAAACGACTATTGCCCTAAATACGCAGTTAGAAAAACTTGCAAATAAAGAAACTTTTAACATACTTAACGTTACCAATTAAAAAAATTCAAAAGCTTTCGATATTAAGGCATCGAGAAACCTACCGATACAAAACCTTATGCGAAACTAGAACAGAACTTAAAAGTCAGATTAAGATTTTAATATATTACGAAAACAAAACGTTTAAAACTATAATTAACTTAAACGCGGAAAGCAACTTTATTTTACCTACTGTAACAGAAAAATACCAAATTTTTTAGAAGTACAAGTTATAATTTTACAATTACGTACCGTCGATAGAAACCTGTTTATTTACGAAAACGGCCAGGTTTTTAGGAAAACAAAAAAACGTCCAGTCTGAATACAAAAACATTTAAAAGGAATTGTCCTTAATATAACCGATATTTTAGAACATGATGTTATTTTAAAAATACCCTGGTTTTAATCCAGTAATCCACGTATTAACTGGAAAAAACGGATATTTTCCTGGGAAAACAAAACAAAAACTATAAAGAAAAATAATTAAAGGATTTGCTATATTATTAAAGAAATACGAATCTCAAACCAAAATGCTACAATACTTCAGGAATATAAGGATTTTAAAAAATTATTTAAGGATAAAGAAATTACGAACTACCTTTTTATAGTTAATAAAATTATCGGATACTTATTAAGGAAAAATATTACTTTAAATTCTACAAAATTTACCATATAAACCTTAAAAAATTAAAAACTTTATAGAAAAACATATAACTAAATCTAAAAAAAGGTATATTCGGCTTTTTAACTTTCCCGCCGAATACCCCGTTTTTATAGTTCCAAAAATAAAGGACAGTAAATAAAAGATCGACAAAAACGAAAACCCGGTTTTTAAAAAAGTAATCGATTACAGATAATTAAACGATATTACGATTAAAAACGGATATTTTTTAACCCTTATAAATACCTTAAAAAAACGCTAGCAGAACTAAATAATTCACAATATTCGATTTTTGTAACGGCTATTACCGCATTAAAATAACCAAAGGCGAAAAATAAAAAACGGCATTTAAAACAATACATGGACTTTACGAATACCGAATAATACCTATAGGACTTACCAACGTTTCTGCTAGTTTCTAACGCCTAGTTATAATTACTTTCAAATAATTTCTAAATAAGTTTGTATTCGTTTATTTTAACGATATCTTTATTTATTCCGAAACCTTAAAAAAATACAAAAAATATATTACCCAGATATTTAAAACGCTAAATAAAGCAAATATACGCGTTAACTCAGCAAAAAACGTATAATACATACAAAAAATAAATTTTCTAAGTTACACGATTACCTTAGGATAAATTTAAATCCAAGATTTTAAGTTAAAAACAGTTAAAAACTGGCCAATTCCAGATAAAACAACCGTTACAAACATCCGTTAATTCCTAGGATTTACCGGATAAATACGCAGCCTGGTTAAAAAATATGAAGGAATAGCTAGTTTTTTAACGAAACTTACCATTAAAAATACGCTAAAAAAATTCGAACTTTCAAAAAAAGCTAAAAAAGCTTTCTAGGAAATTAAAAACAAGATTATCAATACCCCCGTAATAAAACTTCCCAATCATTACAAAAAAAAGCGACTAAAAACAAACGCATCAAACTACGCTTTCGGAACAGTCCTAAAATAATTAAAAAATAACAGAAAGTGGTACCCAGTAGCTTACTTTTCCAAAACCTTTAAAAATGCTAAATTTAAATACCTTACTTACGATAAGGAATTATTAGTAATTATCTTAATACTTAAGAAATAAAAGCCCTTTCTTAACGGAACTAAAAAGTTCTTTAATATTTACTCGGATCATAAAAATCTTACTCGATTTATAACAACCCAAAACTTAAATAAATAATACGAAACCTAAATAGTTTTCCTATCAAAATTTAACTTCAAAATCTACCATATTAAAAGTAAGGAAAATATCCAAATGGATATTTTAAATCGTAAAAATAATTACAACTTTAAAATTCCGAAACGTAATATACAGATATTACAAGTTATAAAAAACGGCACCTTACAACTATATATAACCCTAAAACAACTTACGCTAAAGCTTTTAACATAATTCAAAAATTCCTATAATCTAAACAAACGAAAAAAATGAAACAATTAAAAAAACAACCCGAAAACCAACTTCTGTACCACGTCAAAGTCTACATACCTAAGGAATAACAGAAACAGTTTATTAAAAAATTCCATAAAAACCTATTATACGAATACCATGGAATTTTCAAAACTACCAAATAACTGCAAAAAAAATATAATTTTTCCGAACTTCGGTAAATAATTAAACAAATAATTAAAAACTACAATATCTGTAATAAAACTAAAACAATTCGATATAAACCTTACGATTTACTACAACTTACTAATATTTCTAACAAAATATAAAACACTATCGCTTAAAATTTTATTATCGGTTTACCTTTATCAAAAAACCCAGTCACTAAAATTAAATACGATAAAATATAAATAATCGTTAACTAATTTACCAAATATAAGTACTTTTTACCTTTTAAAAGAAATATAACGGCAAAACAATTAACCTACGCCTTTATACAGTATTACCTCGATAAATACGGAATACCAAAAAAAATTATTTTCGATAAAAATAAGCTATTTATTTCCAAGTTTGGCACTAATTTTTTCAAACAAATCGGCGCCAAACTTAAATTCTTTATAACGTACCACTTACAAACAAATAAACAAACCGAACAATTAAATTAAACGTTAAAACAATACTTACGAAACTATATCAATTACCAACAAAATAACTGGATAAAACTTTTATTACTTACTTAAGTAACCTACAATACTTCCGTTAATGAAAACATAAACGTATCCTTTTATATAACGGTATATAAACATAAAGCAAAAACCTAACGCCCAAAACAACCGCTAAATAAAGCCCTTACAATCATTACAATCGCATCACGAATAAAAATAATAACAAAAAAAAAATTAAAACAATACAAACCCGTTTACAAGCAGAATTACGGTTCTTCTAATAACGAATAGCTTAATATTACAACAAAAAAAATTAAAAAATTAATCCTATTAAAAAAACAAAATCTACCTACTACGGCAAAAACCTAACGCAACGTTAAACATTTTACGAATCAAAACGAAAAAGCCTAATAATAAGCTCGATTTCAAAAAACTCGGTTTTTTCAAAATTAACGAAATCATTTCCAAAATTAACTACCAACTGTTATTATCTAAAACAATAAAAATACATCCTATCTTTCACATTTCCTTACTTAAACCAATACCAAAAAATGTCCCGTTAAAAAAAAACCTAAAACTAAAAAACAATACCGACAAATACAAAATCGAAAAAATATTAAATTCAAAAATAATCAAAAACAAAATCCAATACCAAATTAAATAAGAAGGATACTTACATAAAAAAACACATAAAAACTATTCAACTACCTAACGAATATAAAAAACCTGGTTAAGGAATTCTATCGCCAAAACCTTAACCAACCGTCTCTAACGCGGCTAAGTTACAAGCAACAACGGTCCCCCGCCTAAATCCAACCTTACGACGTTCCAGTCGAAGGAAATAAACACCTCCGTCATAACATCTATTTCAAAAGCAAGCCGTACTTGCTCTTTTTCTATATACCACTGCTTTTTTTTCCATTTTTTCTCGTTTTTCCAACTAATCCAACTTTAAACTTTCTTTTAACATTTCCACCGCTCTTTTTTTTTAAAAAGTTCTATTAAAAGCGCAATCGCCTAAATTTCCTAATATATTCCAACAATCTTTTATTCTATTTGCAACATTCCTTTTCTACCGCCTCCTAATATGCCAAAAACTCATCCTCCACAACACGCTATTCCTTTTCCAGGCAATCATACGTTTCGTTTATTTTTTTAAAAGAATTCATAATTAATACGTTACAATTAAAACGTTAATAACGAATGCAACAATCGCAACTTAAGTACTCCGAAACGTATCAACAATTAATCTCTTTAAAACGAACACAGTTAAAACAAAAAAAGGCTTTAATCCCAATTTTTTTTATTAAATTAAAACGGTTATCACGGGAATTGCGTTAATTTAAACAAGGTTTTCTTTTTTCTTTTTAAATACAACCTGCTATAATAAAATCAACTGAAAAAACTTCAGAAAATCTTTCCAACAATCAAGGAAAACTACCTACGGTTCTTATCTTTAAAACAAAAATCCTTAAAAAAAAGAAATAATATTACAATACAGGAATCCCTGTACATGTCCTTAAAGGAACCGGCCTTCGGAATCTAAAACGGGACTTCACGCGGTTAATCTTCGGTTAAAAAAAAGTTTAGTTTTCTTCGCTTAAATCAAAATAATCTACTAAATCTGCTGGATCTGGAACCAAATCACACAAATCACACAAATCACCGACACACTCACTTAACCAAAAGGGATATATAACGGTCGGTTATCTATATAAATAATCTCTAGATAATTTTGCTCCTTAACTATCAATCTAAACCTTCAATCAAAAACACCGTTTTCTAATTAAGGGAAAAATCCGTAAATCTCTTTAACAAACAAACCCTTAAATCACTCATCGTGCTATTATTACCTGCAAATCAAGACCTTTTTTCGGATACTGCTCATACCTCCAGATAGATGTATAATAGGTTCGTTACATTAACAAGGCTTAGCTTCTCCAAAAACGGTTGGAGTTTTAAAAAAGTAAAATCTAACGGTAACTATAGATTACATAACTGGCTTAAAGGGCTTAACGGTCTTGGTACTTTAAGCGGCTTAAGCGATATGACAGCGTTTAAAGGGCTTAACGGGCTTAGGAACTTAAGCGTTTTGAACGTTTTAAATTAAAAGTAAAATATATACGTTTATTATTTCGTATAGTTTTAGATAGTACCAGTTTGTAATATAACTTGGTTACTTAAATTACTTTTAGTTATTTGTTATTATTAAACGTAATTAATTATTTTTTGTTATCTATTTTTTATAGTATTATTGTTAATATAAACTCGTACGATTAAGTTTAATAATTAATTAATTAACCCAGCCGTTGTACGTTATAAGCTTTTATTTAGTAATATAGTTAAATTTTAAATAATATCCGAACTGTTAATATATCGATTAGCGTATAAGTAACAGTTATTCTGGAATTTACGATTTAATAACTTTAAAATAAAATTAAGAAGTTCTAAGTTATCGTTTAATAACTTAATAACGAAATAACAGCAGTTTAATAAATAGGTTTTCGTAAAATGAAACCTAAGAAACTTTAATTTTATAACGGGAAAGGAAACGTTTAAAGTTTTTTAATTTAGGTTCAGGTTTATTTTCGCTTTAAGAGATTTACCGATTTAACGGATTAGATCTTTATTGTTGCCGCTTGCCTGGAAGGAAACGCCTTTAATTGGTTTGAATTTACTATAAGGGATTTCTTAAAGAACGGAAAGTCCGATTAAAAGGAGATTACTAGAAAGGTTTTTTCTAGTTATGTTAACTTTAAAAATAAGCTTAAAAGCAATTTTGAAAATCCGGATAACGAATAAGTTATAACTTAACAGATTTTTTAATTACGCTAAAAAGGATTAATATCTAAGTAGGTTGTGGAATTTAGGAACTTTATAGTAAGGGTAAGATAGACGGATAACGAAAACGATACTTTAATCGATATATTTTATAAAGATTTGCAAGGTAAAATAAAGGTTCAAGCCTGGAAAATAAGGCTGAGCTAATACACAGAAATCATTCCACGATAATTTTCCACAACAGATACTATACCCAGTATCTTCGAACACGATGACTCTTTAAATGGTTTTTCACGGTTTGGATAGATTGCACACCTTAGTCCCATGCCTCACTCCGATTCCGACTGGTGGTTGCCGACAAGCTTCGGCCCTGGTGAACCTTATACCCGCTGGGGTTCAGCAGGGTCCTTGACGGCAGAGAATAGCTTTGCACGGTAAACCTTAAAGATGAACCTTAAAGATAATTTTATAAAGGTTTAAAAAAAAGATTAAAAACGAAATTATTAAGTTTTTAAAATTTATAATATTCGATAAATATATTATAAAAGCAGTAAGAATCGATAATCGACAGTTCGAAAAACGATAAAAACGATGAAAACATTTTATTTTACAAATAAGACATTTTGGGGTTAATTAGGGAAAAAGGCGCAAAATACTTTTTACTTTTTATAGAATAATTTCAAGATGTATGGAATTTGGCATTATTTAATGACGAGATATGAGCCAGGTATAATGTTATAATTACGGCAAAATGGAATACGTTATTAAACGATGCAAGTTGTTACAGAAGATTAATAAGAAAATATATTAGATTCCAGTATTTAAAGGATTACTAAAGAGTTAAAACGGTAATAGATAAGTTAATATAATTTATATTCTCAAGGATAGTGATTAAGAAAAAGCGCGATAAGGATTAAAAACGGCCAAAACCTTTTTATAGGCAGTTATAAATAGGCAGATTTAGGAAACTTTACATGTGGATTTTTATTTTATTTATTGTAATTAGTTTTAATGCTTTATTTATATAAAAGAAAAGTAACGGATTTACAAACGAATTATTCGTATGTAAAAAAGAAGTTTCGATTTATATCCGTACGGGGTATAACCAAGAAAATTAACAGTAATATCGAAAGTTACGCATTTCCATTATATAAGAAAAAGTCGAAGATATAATATCAATATTGATATGGCCGGAAGGCGAAAAATGCCCTTAAAAGGACTTTACGTATTATTTCGGATAATATAACTATTAGACCTAAAAAGAATTGATTTAAAGATTTGTTAATAAGTATTGCTAAAAGGTTATTATAAAGATTTAGTTATAGTTAACTTCCGAAAGGAATTCTTAAAAGCGAAGAAAATTACAAAAAAAATTAGTAGAGTTTTCTAACTAAAGCTAATTAGTTCCTTATGCAAGATGGGAAGTTATAGGAGGATTGGAAAATGATATTTGTAATGTAGTAGATCGGTTATATTAATAGGAAAAAAAGATTTTTAGCTTAAAACTTAATTGCACCGTTAAAAAGGTTAGACGAAATAAGTATAAAAAATATATAAACAACTTGCGAAGTAAGTTTAACGATTTACGAAATTCCCAAAAAAAGAACGTTACCTATAGAAAAGTTTCAGGATGGCGAAAGTCGGAAGTAACAACGAAGATTTTTCAAAATGGCTTTGAACATGATGATAAAAGCTAATAACGATTTTGTTACCTTAAAAATACGAATTGAGATATATTGATATACCGTAATAATAAATTGCGAAGTTTTAAGCGTTAATTATATTACCCCGAAGTTAATAAATTAATTTAGATTGTTATAGAAAGATAAAAAGTAATTTTATATTACCGAAAACGTAAAAAGTTAAGTATTTGTTTACGATAACGGGAAAATTAATACGCGAAATTAATTATTTCGAGATTTTTATTAAAAAACGAACTTAAACAGTTAATTTCGATATCGTTCCATTAAGGAATTACGCCATAATCTTAGGAAAGCCATGGTTATATCAATATAACCCTTTAATCGATTAAAATATTAACTAAGTAAAATTTATTTTATATTCCGTCGGTAAGTTAGAAAAACGAATAAAATTTTTATATTCGATTAATAATAAGAAAAACGACGAATGTAAATATAAGAATATAACAGATATTTTATTATTTAAAGGAATAAAACGTAAGAAAAAAAGGGCATAATAAACGTATTCGACGTATCATAATTATTATCCGGATATAGTTTTACGATATAAACGAAATCTTAGAAAATCAGCCCGAAAAGCCAGAAAAAAACATAGCTAATGTACTATTACAATATCGTAAGTATAAGCGATTATTTCCAAAAAAATTTCAAACGAAATTATTAAAGCATAACGAATAAAACCATGAAATCGTTTTTAAAGAAGGCATTTTCCCCAAGTTTTACCTTATTTACAATTTGAACGAAACCGAACTTTATATTTTACGCGTATATCTGGAAGATAAACTTTAAAAGGGATAGATTTGACGATCTACGTTTTTAATAAAGTATCTTATATTTTTCGTACTTAAGAAAAACGGCAAGTTACATTTAATAATAGATTATTAACATTTTAATAATATTACTATTAAAAATAGGACATCTTTATTATTAATTACCGAAATAAAAAACCGTTTATAAAGGGTTAACTGGTTTATTATTTTAAATCTTAAAAATAGATATAATCTAATTTAAATTAAATTAAAATACGAATAGAAAACGGCTTTTAAAATAAAATATAGACTGTACGAATATTTAGTTATACCAATAGGACTTACGAACATACCAGTAACTTTTTAGCGAATAATTAAATGTATTTCGAAAGTACCTGGATATTTTCGTTATGTATTATCTAAACGACATTTTGATTTTTTCAAAATTAAAAAAGATATATATAAAATACGTTTATTAAGTTTTTTAAGCTTTATAAAACGCCAATTTGTTAATCAATATAAAAAAAATTAGTTTTACATATAGGAAAAGGAATATTTGGAACATATTATTATTTTAGAATATATTAAGATAAATCTTAAAAAATTGCGGTAATTGCCAAATGGCCTATATTTATTACCGTTATAAAAATATAGGTATTCATTAGATTTGTTAATTATTATCAAATATTTATTAAATACTTTAGCAAAATTGTAATATTATTATTAAATTTTACCAGAAAAGAAAACGAGTTTTAGTAAATAACGGAAATAGAAAAAGCTTTTAAACAAATTAAAAACGTAATTACGAATAAACCAATATTAATTATACACGATCTAAAACGTTTAGTTAAGTTAGAAACCGATTTTTCGGATTCTGTATTAAACGTAATAATTAAATACCGAAACGATTAAAAAATACTTTACCCGATTATTTGTTATTTTTATAAGTTAAAAGGAACAAAACTAAAGTATGCCATTTCCGATAAAGAATTTATGGTTATCGTTAAAGCTTTTCAAGAATTTAGGCATATATTTAAGGGAAACTTCCATTAAATTAAGGTTTATACAGATCATAAAAATTTCATACGTTTCATTATTACGTAAAAACTTATAGGACGATAATTACGTTACGTAGAAAAATTAATAAAACACGACTTCGTTATTATTTGCTAAAAAGGCGTTGAAAATGGCAGAATAAATGCCCTTAATAAATGACTTAACCTAACAAAAAGTTAATTAAGGTTAACTATAGAATTTTTGATATTGCCTTAAAAGGACATTTAAAATTACGGCAGATCGTAACAATTAAAGCAATACCCCCCGATTTATATCAAAAAATATAACAATATAACAATAGCCTACCCGATAATTAAAAAACAAACAAAATTTAAATATTAGAAAAATGTTAGTAAGATTTGATATAGGACGTATATTAACATTTATTTTATGGACATTTAAAAATTTATAAAACCCTAAAACGATTATAATATATTTATTACTTTCTTAAAATGAAAATAATAATACAAAAGATTAAACGAAAATGCAACGTTTGCGTTAAAACTAAGGTTTTAAGGTATAAACTATATGGAAAATTGTAATTACTTTTAATATTATAACAATTATAGGATTCGATTATTATAAATTTTATTACTAAATTTCTTTTATTTAAAAATCTAACAACAAAAATATATTACGATAGTATTTTCGTAATCGTCGATCGATTTACAATTTTTTTTATTTCTCACCTTATTACGAAAATACAAACGCAAAACAAATAGCATATATCTTCTTCCGATATATTTTTAATATATATGGATTACTAACGGAAATTATCTTAAATAAAAATACTCCGTTTACTTTTAAGTTTTGGCAAGGCCTTATAGTATAAATCGGCCTAAACTATAAGTTATCTAGTGCGTTTAAACTTTAAACAAACGGATAAATAAAACGGTTAAATTAAACTTTTAAAATTTATTTACGATATTACATCAATTATCAACAAAATAATTAAGTTAAAAAACTATTAATAACTTAATTAGTTTATAATATTAATTATTATAAAAATATTAAGATAACCTTAATAAATATTAATTTTAATTTTATATTGAAGATTTATAAGAAAATACGTAATAACGGCCTAGTTAATATTAAACCAATTTTAACGTTAAACCAATTTAAATATGTTATGACCTAATAAGGCTTGGCTTTTTTAAAAACGGTCGGAGTTTTAGGAGAAGAAGATCCGACGGTGACCCCAGGTTACGTAACCGGCTTAAAGGGCTTAATGGTTTTGGTACCTTAAGCGCTTTGAGCTGTATGGCAGCGTTTAAAGAGCTTAACGAGCTTAAGGGTTTAAGCGTTTTAAGCGCTTTAAGCTAAGAATAGGATATATACGTTTATTATTTTCTATAGTTTTAGATAGTATTAGTTTGTAATATAACTTGGTTACCTAGATTACCTTTAGTTATTTGTTATTATTAAACGTAATTAGTTTATTTTTTATTACTTAGTTTTTTATAGTATTATTGTTAATATAAACCCGTACGATTAGGTTTAATAGTTGGTTAATTAGCTTAGCCATTATACGTTATAAGTTTTTGTTTAATAATATAGTTAGACTTTAAGTAATATTCGAATCGTTATTATATCGATTAGTATATAAGCAATTATTATCCCGGAATTTACGGCTTAATAATTCCAAGATAAGATTAAAACAATTTAAGGTTACCGTTTAGTAATTTATTAATAAGGCAATAACAGCTTAGTAAGTAGTTTTTTGCAAAATGAAGTTTAAGAAATTATAGCTTTATAACGGGAAAGGGAATATTTAGGGTTTTTTGACTTAAGTTCGAGTTTATTTTCGTTTTGAAGAATTTACTGATCCAACTGATTAAATTCTTGTTGTTACTGTTTGCTTAAAAGGGGATGATTTTAATTGGTTTGAATTTATTATGAAGGACTTTTTGGAAAACGGAAAGTCTGATTAGGAAAAGATTATTCGGAGGGTTTTTTTTAGTTATGTTAATTTCGAAGGTAAATTTAAAAGTAATTTTGAGAATCCGGATAAAGGACGAGTTGCGGTATAAAAGCTTTTTTAATTGCGTTAAAAAAGATTAGCTTTTACGTATGTTGTGGAATTTAGAAATTTTATAGCAGGAATAAGGTAAATAAACGAAAAAGATAATACCTTAATCGATATGTTTTATAAAAATTAAAAAAGGATGTTAAAAATGAAATTATTAAATTTCCGTAATTTACGATATTTGATAAGTATATTACGGAAATAGTTAAAATTGACAATCGATAGTTCGAGAAGCGATAAGAACGACGAGGATACTTTATTTTACGGGTTAGACTTTTTAAAGTTAATTAGGGGAAAAAGCGCGAGGTATTTTTTATTTTTTTTGGAACGGTTTTAAGATTTATGGAATTTGGTATTACTTAACGACGAGATATAAGCTAGGTATAATGTTATAATTGCGGCGAAATAGGATATGTTACTAAACGATATAAGTTGTTATTAAAGATTAATAAAAAAGTATATTAAACTTTAGTACTTAAGGGATTATTTAAGGGTTAAAACGGTAGTAAACAAGTTAATATAATTTAAGTATAAGATAATTATTAGCTTATTGTAAAAGTACGATAAGGGCTTAAAAAAATTAAGGTTTTTTTTTAAGTAATAATTAAGCGGAATTCCTTAGCTTTAATTTAGTAATTGCAGGATTATTAAGGATAGTAGGAATTTCCAGAAACGATTATATTAAGCAGATAAAAGAAAATATAACAAGAACTAAAAATGGTTAAGGATTTTTTATAAGTAATAATAAAAAAATAAATTTAAAAAATACGATATGCGAATTTATACCTTATTAATTATAATTGGTCCCGATATTTTATTTATGTAGAAAAGAAACAGTGAATTTACGATTAAATTATCCGTATATAGAAGGAAAGCTTTAATTTTTATACCTAAATTAGGTATAACTAGATGGACCAGTAATAGTATTAAGAATTAGGAACTTTTATTATATAAAAAAAATCGAAAATATAATATTAGTTTTAACATGGCCCGAAAGCAAAAGGTACCTTTAAGGGAATCTTACGTATTATTTCGGATAATGTAATTATTAGATTTAGAAAGAATTAATTTAAAAAACTGTCGATAAGTATTGTTAAAAAGCTATTATAAAAATCTAGTTATAATTAGTTTTCGAAATAAATTGTTAAAAAAGAAGGAATTACGAAAAAAGTTAGCAGAATTTTTTAGCAAGAATTAATTAATTCCGTATACGGGATAGGAAACTATGGAAGAATTGGAAAATAATATTTGCGAAATTTTTACCTAGTTATATTAACAGGAAAAAAAAGTCCTTTAATTAAAAGCTTAATTGTGCCGTTAGGAAGGTTAGATGAAATAAGTATAGGAAATATACAAGCGACTTACGGAATAAATCCAGTAATTTACAGAATTTTTAAAAAAAGGATATTATTTATAAAAAAGCTTTAAAATGGTGCAAATTGGAAGTAGTAATAAAAACTTTTTAAAATGGTTTTAAATACGATAATAAAAATTAATAACGATTTTGTTATTTTGAAAATACGAATTGGGATATATTAATATACCGTAATAGTAGATTACGGAGCTTTAAACGTTAATTATATTATTTGGAAATTAGTTAATTAATTTAAATTATTATGGAAAAATAAAAAAAACTTTTATATTGCCGAAAACGCAAAAAGTTAAGTATTTACTTACGATAACGGAAAAATTATACGCGAAATTGATTATTTCGAGATTTTTGTTAAAAACGAATTTAAATAATTAATTTCGATATCGTTCCGTGAAGAAATTATAATATAATTTTTAGAAAACCATAGTTGTATTAATATAACCTTTTAATCGACTAAAATATTAGTTAGGTAAAATTTCCTTTATATTTTATCGATAAATAAAAAAAAACGAACGAAATTTTTATATTCGATTAATAACAGAAAAAATAACGAATATAAATATAAAAATACGATAAAAACCTTATTATTTAAAAAAACAAAACGTAAGAAAAAAAAGGCATAATAAACGTATTTAACGTATTATAGTTATTATCCGGGTATAATTTTGCAATATAAACGAAATTTTAAAATATTAGCCCGAAAAACTAAAAAAAAGATATGGTTAATATATTATTATAGTATTGCAAATATAAACGATTATTTCAGAAAAAACTTAATACGAAATTACCAAAATATAACGAATAAAATTATAAAATAATTTTTAAAAAAGGTATTTCACTTAAGTTTTATTTTACTTATAATTTAAACGAAATAAAGTTTTATATTTTACGAACGTATTTGGAAAATAAATTTCAAAAAAGATAAATTTAACGATTTATATTTTTAACCGGATATTTTATGTTTTTCGTATTAAAAAGAAACGGCAAGTTACGGTTAATAATAAATTATCGATATTTTAATAATATTACTATTAAAAATAGGATACCTTTATTATTAATTATTAAAATAAAAAATCGCGTATAAAAAATTAAATAATTTATCATTTTAGATTTTAAAAACGGGTATAACTTAATTCGTATTAAGTTAAGATACGAATAAAAAACGGGTTTTAAAACGAAATACGGACTGTACGAATATTTGGTAACGTTAATAAAATTTACGAACGTATTAATAATTTTTTAACGAATGGTTAATTACGTATTTCGAAAATATTTAAATAACATTTTGATTTTTTCAAAATCGGAAAGAACATATGCAAGATATGTTTATTAAGTTTTTTAAGTTTTACAAAACGTTAATTTATTAATTAATGCCGAAAAAAGTTAGTTTTATATATAAAAAGTAAAATATTTAAGATATATTATTATTTTAGGATATATTAAAATAAAGTTTAGAAAAATCGTAATAATTACCGAATAACTTATATTTATTAACGTTATAAAGGTATAAGTATTTATTAAATTCGTTAATTATTACCGAAAGTTTATTAAATATTTCAGTAAAATTACGATATTATTATTTAATTTTATTAAAAAAACGAATTTTAATGAACGACGGAAACGGAAAAAACTTTTTAATAAATTAATATTAATTATATACGACCCAAAACACTTAATTAAATTAAAAACCGATTTTTCGGATTATATAATAAACGTAATTATCAGATATTAAAACAATTAAGGAATATTTTATTTAATTGTTTTTTATTTTTATAAATTAAAAAAAACAAAATTAAATTATGTTATTCCCGATAAGGAATTTATAGTTATCGTTAAAGTTTTTCGACAATTTAAATATATACTTAAAAAAAACTTTCATTAAATTAAAGTTTATATTAATTATAAAAATTTTACCCGTTTTATTATTATACGAAAACTTATAAGACGATAATTATATTACGTAAAAAAATTCACGGAATACGATTTTGTTATTATTTATAAAAAAAGTTCCGAAAACGGCAAAATAAATACCTTTAATAAATAACTTAACTTAAAAGAAAAATTAATTAAAGTTAACTATAAAATTTGTAATATTACTTTAAAAAAATATTTCAAATTACGATAAATTATAACGATTAAACTAATATTTTTTATTTTATATCAAAAGGTTTAATAATATAATAATAACTTACTTAATGATTAAAAAATAAATAAAATATAAATTCTAGAAAACTATTAACAAAACTTAATATAAGATATATATTAACATTTATTTTATAAATACTTAAGGATTTATAAAACCTTAAAATAATTATAATACATTTATTATTTTCTTGAAATAAAAATAATAATATAAAAGATTAAAAAATATAACGTTTGTATTAAAATAAAGGTTTTAAGGCATAAATTATATAAAAAACTGTAATTATTTCCAGTTTTATAGTAATTATAAAATTCGATTATTATAAATTTTATTATTAAGTTTTTTTATCCGAAAACTTAACGATTAAAATATATTACGATAATATTTTTGTAATCATTAATCGATTTACGAAATTTTTTATTTTTTACTTTATAATGAAAATATTAATACGGAATAAATAACATATATTTTTTTTCGATATATTTTTAACGTATACGGATTATTTACGGAAATTATATTAAATAAAAGTATTACATTTACTTTTAAGTTTTAGTAAAGTTTTATAGTATAAATCGGTTTAAATTATAAATTGTTTAATATATTTAAACTTTAAATAAATAAATAAATAAAACGGTTAAATTAAACTTTTAAAATTTATTTACGATATTATATTAATTACGAATAGAATAATTAAATTAAATAATTATTAATAACCCAGTTAACCTATAATATTAATTATTATAAAAATATAAAAATAATTTTAATAAATATTAATTTTAAATTAATATTAAAAGTTTATAAGGAAATACGTAATAATAACTTAATTAACGTTAAAATTATCTTAATAATAAAATAACTTAAGTAATTATATGTAAAAATAAAGATAAAACTTAAATTTATACGTAATTAAATAAAAAAATATTATAATTAAAAAAAATTAAAAAAATTAATGTTTTTAATTACTAAAAATATTAAAACCAAACGTTTAAATTAAAAATTCGACTTTAAATATATTAATTTATATAAAGTTACTAAGAAAATTTCAAAAAATAATTGCGAATTAAAATTATTTCCGAAAATTAAGTTTTATCTAGTTTGTTATATTTTTTTATTTAAATTAATAATAAACATTATTAAAGTTAATAAAAAACAAAAAAATAAAACAAAAAAAATATACCAGTATACGAAACGGAAAAAGTTTTAAATATACGCAAAAAAAAAGATTTATTAAATACTTAGTTAAATGAAAAGATTACTTAAACTTCGAAAATATTTAAAAACCCGTTAAAATTTTCATAAACTCTTAACGTTTTTTAAAGGATTTTTATTAATAACGCCAAAATCCGTTATAAACGTTTTTTAATTTAGGTTATTAAAATTAAATTAATTAATAATAACAATATTAAACTAATTAATCGGGATTACGGTTTACGTAAATATAACGATTTCGGTAAATAAATTTTTTTTTAAAATAAATAAATTTTTTTATTACTTTAACATTTTTAATATTACGACGGAATATTTTTAATTTACGATTACAAAATAGCCGTTATTACTTTTAAAAACGATTTAATTTATTAATGGCAATATGTAATATTTTCCGAACTTATTTTTTTCGCATTTTAAACGGTTTTTTTCGTTTAATAACTTTTTATATTCCGTTTCCGAAAATTTAAATATATCGTCAAAACTTCAGTACCGCATATAACGCGTATATTTCCTAAAATTACGAAAAACTTTATAATTTACATTTTTTTTATATCGAAAATAAAACGATATTATAAAATTAATTCGAATTATTCGTTTAATTAAAATAAAAACGTTAATACGTTAACGAAAACGGAACTTTTTAATTAGATTAAATATAATAATTAACTTACAAACTATTAAAAAATAAAAATAAAAATAAAAAATTACTTATTTAAAATCGGCAAACAAATAATTAATTTTTAAAGGCAAAAATCCTAAAAAAAATCGTATTATAACTTAACAAAACTTAACTTTTTTAAAAACGGTTGGAATTTTAAAAAAAATCTGACAGTAACTTTAAATTATATAACAGGTTTAAAAAACTTAATAATTTTAATATTTTAAACACTTTAAATTATATAATAACGCTTAAAAATTTTAACGGGTTTAAAAATTTAAGCGTTTTAAATATTTTAAGTTAAAAATAAAATATAATTATTTTTTATTTTTTATAATTTTAAATAACATTAACTTATAATATAATTTAATTACTTAAATTATTTTTAATTATTTATTATTATTAAACGTAATTAATTTATTTCTTATTACTTAATTTTTTATAATATTATTATTAATATAAACCTGTACGATTAAGTTTAATAATTAATTAATTAACTTAACCGTTATACAATAATTATACATAAAAATAAAAATAAAATTCGAATTTATACGTAATTAAATAAAAAAGCATTATAATTAAAAAAGTTTAAAAAATTTAATTTTTTCGAAAAAAAAACATAATTTATTTAATTATCAAAAATATCAAAATTAAACCTTTAAATTTAAAGTTAGATTTTAAATATATCGGTCCATATAAAATTACTAAAAAAAAGTTTAAAAAATAATTACGAATTAAAGTTATTTTCGCAAGTTAAGTTTTATTTAATTCTTTATATTTTTTTACTTAAGTTAATAATAAATATTATTAAAGTTAATACAGCATAAAAAAACGAAACAAAAAAAAAGCATTAATATATAAAGTAAAGAAAATTCTAAACGTATATAAAAAAAACGAACTTATTAAGTATTTAATTAAATGGAAAAATTACTTAAATTCCGAAAACATTTAAAAATCCAACAAAAATTTTATAAACATTTAATGCTTTTTAAAAACTTTTTATTAATAACGCCGGAACCCGTTATAAGCGTTTTTTAATTTACGTTATTAAAATTAAACTGATCAGTAATATTAATGTTAAATTAATTAATTAAAGCCGCGGTTTACGTAAACGTAACGATTTAAGTAAATAATTTCCTTTATTCTTTTAAACGAATAAATTCTTTTATTACTTTAACATTTTTAATATTACGACGGAACATTTTTAACTTACGATTACGAAATAACCGCCGTTATTTTTAAAAACGATATAATTTATTAACGGCAGTACGTAATATTTTTCGAACCAACTTTCTTTTACGTTTTAAACGGTTTTTTTTATTTAATGATTTTTTATATTCCGTTTTTAAAAGTCAGAATATATTATAAAGACTTTTATATTAAATGTAATACGTATATTCTTTAAAATTACGAAAAACCTTATAATTTATATCCTTTTTTTTATATCGAAAATAAAAAAATATCGTAAAATTAATTCGCACGATTCGTTTAATTAAAATAAAAACGTTAATACGTTAACGAAAACGAAACTTTTTAATTCGATAAGATATAATAATTAAGCTTAAAAAACATTAGCAAATAAAAGTAAAGAAGAAAAATTAATTATTTAAAAACAATAAACGATAAACAAACAAATTAATTTTTTAAAAAAAGAATTAAAAAAAAACTTATATTATAACTTAACAAAGTTTAATTTTTTAAAAACGGTCGGAATTTTAACAAAGTAAAATTTAATAATAATTATAAGTTACGTAACCGGTTTAAAAAATTTAACGGTTTTAATATTTTACACGGTTTAAACGGTATAATAACGCTTAAAAAATTTAACGGACTTAAAATTTTAAACGTTTTAAATGCTTTAAATTAAAAATAAAATATATATATTTATTATTTCTTATAATTTTAAATAATATTAATTTATAATAGAACTTAATTATTTAAATTATGTTTAATTATTTATTATTATGAAATGTAATTAATTTATTTTTCGTTATTTAATTTCTTAAGGTATTATTATTAATGTAAACCTGTACGATTAAATTTAATAATTAATTAATTTATTATAACTTAACAAAACTTGGTTTTTTTAGAAACGGTCGGAATTCTTAAAAAAAAAGAATCCGACGATAACCTTAAATTACGTAACCGGCTTAAAAAGCTTAATAATCTTGGCATTTTAAACGCTTTAAGTTATATAGCAACGTTTAAAAAGTTTAACGGGTTTAAAAGTTTAAATATTTTAAGCGTTTTAAGTTAAAAATAAAATATATAGGTTTATTATTTTTTATAATTTTAAATACTATTAATTTATAATATAATTTAATTATTTAAAATACTTTTAGTTATTGATTATTACCAAACGTAATTAATTTATTTTTTATTACTTAACTTTTTATAATATTATTATTAACATAAACCCGTACGATTAAATTTAATAATTAATTAATTAACTTAACTATTATATATTATAAGTTTTTATTTAATAATATAATTAAACTTTAAGTATTATTCGAATCGTTATTATGTTAATTAATATATAAGTAATTTTTATCCCGGAATTTACGGTTTAATAACTTTAAGATAAAATTAAAAAACTTAAAGTTACCGTTTAATAATTTATTAACAAAATAATAATGGCCCAGTAAATAAACCTTTATAAAATAAAACCTAAAAAACTATAATTTTATAACGGGAAAAGGAATATTTAAGGTTTCTTAATTTAAATTTAAGTTTATTTTCGTTTTAAAGAATTGATTAATTTAATTAATTAAATTTTTATTATTGCCGTTCACTTAAAAGGGGATATTTTTAATTAGTTTAAACTTATTATAAAGGATTTTTTAAAAAACGGAAAATACGATTAGGAAAAAATTATTCGGAAGGTTTTTTTTAGTTATGTTAACTTCGAAAACAAACTTAAAAGTAACTTTAAAAATCCGGATAAAAAACGAATTAGAACATAAAAGCTATTTTAATTACGTTAAAAAATTAATTTTTACGTATATTATGGAATTTAAAAACTTTATGGCAAAAATAAAATAAAGTAACGAAAAAAATAATATTTTAATTAATATGTTTTATAAAAACTTAAAAAAAACGTTAAAAATAAAATTATCAAACTTTCGCGATTTACGATATTCGATAAATATATTACGGAAGTAATTAAAATCGATAATTAACAGTTCGAAAAACGATAAAAACGATGAAAATATTTTATTTTACGTGTTAAACTTTTTAAAGTTAATTAAGGAAAAAGGCGCAAGGTATTTTTTTTTTTTCAAAACGGTTTTAAAATTTATAGAATTTAATATTATTTAATGATAAAATATAAACTAGGTATAATGTTATAATTACGGTAAAATAAGATATATTACTACATAATATAAATTATTATCAAAAATTAACAAAAAATATATTAAGTTTTAATATTTAAAGAATTATTTAAAGATTAAAACGGTAGCAAATAAATTAACATAATTTAAATACAAGATAATTATCAACTTATTACAAAAATACGATAAAAACTTAAAAAAATTAAGATTTTTTTTAAATAACAGTTAAGCAAAATTCCTTGGTTTTAATTTAATAATTACAGGATTATTAAGGATAGTAGGAATTTCCAAAGGCAATTATATTAAATAAATAAATAAAAACATAACAAAATTTACAAATAATTAAAGCCTTTTTATAAGTAATAATAAAAAATAAATTTAAAAAATACGATATGTAAATTTTTACTTTATTAATTATAATTAATTCCGATATTTTATTTACGTAAAAAAAATTACAGATTTACAATCGAATTACCCGTATGTAAAAAGAAAACTTTGATTTTTATATTTAAATTAGGTATAATTAACTGGATTAGTAGTAATATTAAAAATTACGAATTTTTATTACATAAAAGAAAATCGAAAATATAGCATTAATTTCAACATAACCCGAAAATAAAAAGTATCGTTAAAGAAATTTTACGTATTATTTCGGATAATACAATTATTAAATTTAAGAGAAATTAATTTAAAAAATTATCGATAAATATTATTAAAAAGTTATTATAAAAATCCAGTCATAATTAATTTTCGAAACAAACTTTTAAAAGCAAAAAAAATTACGAAAAAAATTAATAAAGTTTTCCAGTAAAAACTAACTAATTCCGTATGCGGGATAAGAAGTTATAAAAAAATTAAAAAATAACATTTACGAAATTTTTATTTAGTTATATTAACAAAAAAAACTTTTTTAATTAAAAGTTTAACTATACCGTTAAAAAAGCTAAATAAAACAAATATAAAAAATGTACAAGCAACTTACGGAATAAATTTAATAACTTATAAAGTTTTTTTTAAAAAACGTTATTTATAAAAAAGCTTTAAAATAACGCAAACCGGAAATAATAACAAAAACTATTTAAAATAACTTTAAATACGATAATAAAAATTAATAATAACTTTGTTACTTTAAAAATACGAATTAAGATATACTGGTATACTGTAATAATAAATTATAAAGCCTTAAACGTTAATTATATTATTCCGAAATTAATTAATTAACTTAAATTATTATGGAAAAATAAAAAGGATTTTTATATTGTCGAAAACGCAAAAAGTTAAGTATTTACTTACGATAACGGAAAAATTATACGCAAAATTAATTATTTCGAAATTTTTGTTAAAAAATAAATCCAAATAATTAATTTCGATATTGTTCGGTTAAGGAATTATAATATAATTTTCGGAAAATTATAGTTATATTAATATAACCCCTTAATTAATTAAAATATTCACCAAGTAACATTTACTTTATACTTTATTAATAAATAAATAAAACGAACGAAATTTCTATATTCAATTAATAACAAAAAGAATAACGAATATAAGTATAAAAATATAATAAAAACCTTACCATTTAAAAAAATAAGATATAAAAAAGAAAAAAGATATAATAAACGTATTCGACGTATTATAACTATTATCTAGGTATAACTTTACGACATAAACGAAATTTTAAAATACTAACTTAAAAACCCAAAAAAGAATATGGTTAATATATTATTATAATATTACAAATATAAGCAACTGTTTTAAAAAAAACTTAATATGAAATTACTAAAATATAACGAATAAAACTATAAAATAATTTTTAAAAAAACTACCTTAGCTAAGTTTTATTTTATTTATAATGTAAACGAAATAAAATTTCATATTTTACGAATATACCTGGAAGATAAATTCCAGAAAGGATAAATTCGACGATTTACATCTTTAACCAGATATTTTATATTTTTCGTACTAAAAAAAACGGCAAGTTACGGTTAATAGTAAATTATCGATATTTTAATAACATTATTATTAAAGATAAGATATTTGTATTATTAATTATTAAAATAAAAAATCGCTTATAAAAAATTAAATAATTTATTATTTTGGATTTTAAAAACGGGTATAACTTAATTTGCATTAAGCTAAAATACGAATAAAAAACGGTTTTTAAAACGAAATATAAATTGTACGAATATTTGGTAACGTTAATAAAATTTATAAACGTATTAATAACTTTTTAACGAATAATTAACTACGTACTTCGAAAATACCTGGATATTTTCGTTATGTATTATTTAAATAATATTTTGATTTTTTCAAAATCGGAAAAAATACATACAAAATACGTTTATTAAATTTTTTAAGTTTTACAAAACGTTAATTTGTTAATTAATGCCGAAAAAGATTAGTTTTACATATAGGAAATGGAATATTTAAAATATATTATTACCTCAAGATATATTAAAATAAATTTTAAAAAAATCGTAATAATTGCTAAATAGCCTATACCTATTAACGTTATAAAAATATAAGTACTTATTAAATTCGTTAATTATTACCTAAGGTTTATTAAATATTTTAACAAAATTATAATATTATTATTTAATTTTATTAAAAAAACGAATTTTAATAAACGACAAAAACGAAAAAAGCTTTCTAATAAATTAAGAATACAATTATTAATAAATTAATATTAATTATATACAACCTAGAACGTTTAATCGAGTTAAAAACGGACTTTTCGGATTATATATTAAACGCGGTTATCGGATATCGAAATAATTAAAAAATACTTTACTTAATTACTTTTAATTTCTATAAGCTAAAAAAAACAAAATTAAATTATGCTATTTCTAACAAAGAATTTATAGCCATCGTTAAGGCTTTTCAAAAATTTAAATATATACTTAAAGGAAACTTTTACCAGATTAAGGTTTACATTAATTATAAAAACCTTACCCGTTTTATTATTATATAAAAACTTATAAAACGACAATTACTCTACGTAAAAAAAACTAACGGAATATAATTTCGTTATCGTTTACTAAAAGGGCTTCGAAAACGGCAAAATAAATACTTTTAATAAACGACCTAACTTAAAAAAAATTGGTTAAAGTTAATTATAAAATTTTTGATATTACCTTAAAAGGGATATTTAGAATTACAATAAATTACAACGATTAAAATAATGCCCCTTAATCTATATCAGAAAATTTAATAATATAATAAGAACCTACTTAATAATTAAAAAACGAACAAAATATAGGTTTTAAAAAATTATTAACAGAACCTAATATAAAACATATATTAACATCTATTTTATAGACATCCAGGGATTTACAAAACTTTAAAACGATTACAACGTACTTATTACTTCCTTAAAATAAAAACAACAATACAGAAAATTAAAAAAAATACGACGTTTATGCTAAAACAAAAACCTTAAGGTATAAATTATATAAAAAACTGTAATTACTTCCAGTTTTACAGCAACCATGGAATTCAATTATTATGGATTTTATTACTAAACTTTCCTTATTTAAAAACCTAACGATAGAAATATATTACGACAGCATTTTCGTAATCGTCGATCGATTTACGAAATTTTCTTATTTTTTATTTTACAATAAAAATACCGACGCGGAATAAATGGTATATATCTTTTTTTCAATATATCTTTAACGTATACGGATTACCAGCGGAAATTATATCGGATAAAAACATTACATTTACCTCCAAATTCTAGCAAGGCCTTATAGTACAGATCGGCTTAAATTACAAATTATTTAACATATTTAAACTTTAAACAAATAAATAAATAAAACGGTTAAATTAAACCTTTAAAACTTACTTACGATATTATATTAATTACGAATAAAATAATCAAGTTAAACAATTATTAATAACTTAATTAACTTATAATACTAGTTACTATAAAAATATTAAGATAACTTTAATAAATGTTAATTTTGGGTTTATACCAAAAATCTATAAAAAAAATACGCGATAACGACTTAATTAACGTTAAAATTATCCTAACGATAAAATAACTTAGGTAGCTATATACAGAAATAAACATAAAACTTAAATTTGTACGCAATTAAATAAAAAGATATTACAACCAGAAAAGGTTAAAAGGATTAACTTTTTTAAAAGGGGATATGGTTTACTTAACTATTAAAAATATCAAAATTAAACGCTTAAATTGAAACCTCGATTTTAAATATATTGGCTTATATAAAGTTACCAAGAAAATTTCAGAAAACAATTACGAATTAAAGTTACTTCCGAAAGTTAAGTTTTATTTAGTTTTTTATATTTCTTTATTTAAGTTAACAGCAGATATTATTAAAGTTAATACAGAATAAAAGCATAAAATAAAAGAAAATATATTAATATACGAAACAAAGAAAGTTTTAAATATACGCAAAAAGGACGGATTTATTAAGTACTTGGTTAAATAAAAAAACTACCTAAATTCCGAAAATACCTAGGAACCCGTTAAAAATTTTATAAGCGCCTAACATTTTTTAAAGAACTTTTACCAACGACGCCGGAATCCGTTATAAACGCCCTTTAATTTACATTATTAAGATTAAACCAATCGGTAGCATTAATATTAAATTAGTTAATCGGGACTACGGCTTACGTAAATATAATAATTTCGGTAAATAATTTTCTTTATTTTTTTTTCCAAACGAACAAATTTTTCCATTACCTTAGTACCCTTAATACTACAACGGAATATTTCTAACTTATAATTACGAAACAACTGCCGTTACTTTTAAAAACGATTTAGCTTATTAGCAGTAATACGCAATATTTCCCGAATTTGCTTTTTTTCGCACTTTAAACGGTTTTTTTCGTCCAATAACTTTTTATGTTCCGTTTCCGAAAATCCAAGCATATCATAAGGACCCTCGTACCAAATATAACGCGTACATTTTTCAAAATTACGAAAAACCTTACAATCCATACCCTTTTTTTTATATCGAAAATAAAACGATATCGTAAAACCAATTCGAACTACTTACTTAACTAAAATAAAAACGTTAAGACGTTAGCAAAAACGGAACTTTTCAATTTAATTAAATATAATAATTAACCCAGAAACCATTAAAAAATAAAAATAAAAAAAGGAAATTACTTACTTAAAATCGGCAAATAAATAATTAATTTTTGAAAGCAAAGATTTTAAAAAAAAGAAAATCGTATTATAACTTAATAAGGCTTAACTTCTTTAAAAACGGTCGGAGTTTTAAAAAAAAGATCCGACGGTAATCTTAAGTTATGTAATAACGTTTAAAAAGCTTAACGGGCTTAAGGGTTTAAGCGCTTTAAACGTTTTAAACCAAAAATAAGATATATACGCTTATTATTTTTTATAATTTTAGATAATACCAGCTTATAATACAACTTGGTTACCCAGATTACCTTTAGTTATCTGTTATTACTAGACGTAACTAGTTTATTCCTTATTGCTTAATTTTCCACAGTACCATTGCTAACATAAACCCGCACAATTAGGTTTAATAATTGGTTAACTAGCCCAGCCGTTACATAACTAGCCTAGCTGTTACATTATTAAAATATAAAAAATATTCGTTAAGAAAATTACGATAAATACTGCCGGTTACGTCGTTATAAGCGGTTTTAAGGTGGTTATCAAAAATTACTAGGACGTTGCGGAGGCTATATTAAAAAGCACTTTAAAATATTTCCATTTATCCAGTTTTCTTGTACTTAAATTATACGTACTCAGGTAATAAACGTAATTTTCCTATTTTGAAAATATCCGCTAATAATTACTGTAATTATTAATATAAAAAAAGGTAACATATTAAAAACCATTCCGCTAAAAATTAATATATGTTAATATCAAAGAATAACTAGCCGATTTCCTTACAAAAACTCTTAAAGCTCCGCATTATAATAAACTTAAAAAACTGGCTAGTATAACGGAAAATAACGGAAATAACGAAAAAGAATCGAAAAAAAGAAGGCGATATAACTGAGGTTTTTAATCTGTTATACAGTTTTTCTTAATGTTAATAGCAAAATATATCAAAAGTTTTTAGCAATTTTTCCTTTAATAATAATACTATAAACAAATACATCTATATATATATATATATAAAGTAAACTAAGCCCTAATAGGACTTAGTTTAAGGGAAGGTATCAGCTAGAAAGACCTGGAAACGTCTAGATACTGTATGCGTAAACGTATAAACGTTATAGACGTTATAAAAACTTTCTAAAACCTTTCAAGTTCGTATTCACAGCTATAACGTTATACTCGACGCTATCAATATCCTTGCATTTCGACGAATATAAATATACCCATATCTTCCAACTAGGTCTTCTATGTAACTAGTTATCCTTAGATACAAATAACTAAATCCTATATACTGCTTTTTCACTACTTCTTCCACCTCATTCCTGCTGCGATACATCCTGAGAATCACCTTGTTCTTTATTGAGCCTACCCTGCAAACTTCTCCATACTAATTCACCCTGATTTTCTCACTCCACCCTACAGGGTAGCCTTATCCTTTATCCACTGACCTCCTAGAGTAGCCACCTAGCTACTCCCACACTTCTTCCACAACAACACATAACGGAGACCGTATCCTTACACAAATAACCAAATCCGGATTTGAACTTTAAGTTTTATGTAATATACCGAGTGTTACCGTACCACTTTCGTGAGTAACCCGCGGGTTGCCCAAGTTTAGCGTGGGTAATGGTGGGTGACTTACGCGTACCCGTTCCCCTCGCCTATCGCCGTTTATGTCAACTACTTACGGTTGCTTGGTGCCCGCACGCAAGAGGAACAGAATGGAACGGAGCAAGCCAAGATCAGGATGGGGTGGAAAGTATTAGTTACGAAATGATGCGAAAATCGATACGAGAGGCACTGTCACCATTCCTTTGAGCATTGACTCTGGCCGTGTTCGGCGGCGGCGTGGGTAAATAATAGTCATTGGTTGAGGCTCAGAATCATTTGTCGGTAATACTCATCAAACGTGAATGTCCCTGGCCGGCATTCGTGGCTTCCCTGTCCCAGCCAAACCATCGCCAACTAACAAGCCCCTCGAAGTCGAAGAGTTGATGTCTCTACAATGCATACTTGAACAATGGACTCTTCTCGCCCATACCATCCAACTCCGCATCGCTATACTGCTGTCGGATCTCGTCCTCGGATAGCTGGGCTTTCTGCTTGTTACGCCTCAGCAATATGAGTTCGAGGACAATCACAGCCATGATGCCTACCGAGGCAAATCCAAGGGAAGTGCCATACCCGGTGGGGTACTCAGGCGCCTCTTCTTCCGAGTAAATGTAACTGCCAATGAGACCGCCAATATTACCAACACAAACCAGAAATCCGATACTAATAGCCCGCTTTCCGGAATCCGGCGAGTTTGCTACGTTCCAAGCGTTCACTCCGGGCAGGATGGGATACATGCTGGGTCCAGACTGTCAGATTTCCGCCCTTGGAGTCCACGAGGAGGTGGTTCGACTCACCCGAAGCATGCGAAGCACAAACCAAAATAACAGACGGCCACGTTCTTGACTATGTCTGCGCTCATTGAGAACAAGATGCCGAATGCAACGACAAGACAAAGTTGCGGCCCTATGATAAAAGGCATTCGCCAAGTATATCGATCCGCAAATATGGAGAAGGCAAAGGCAGATACAGCCCCAAGAATGTAAGGTGGAGTTGTTAGTAACTGGGCGTTGGAGGATGTATAACCCATGTTTTTGATGACTTGAGGCATGGCGAATTTCATCGCATAATTGGGTACGGCGTTCGACCAGCTCGCGAGAATAAGCAGGTATATCTTCCAGTCTGTGAGCACGGAAAATAATGACTCTTTGTCGAAGTGGTGTTCGCGAAACTCGCTGGGCTTGGTGATTCGTCGACTTTGCTGGCGCAGCTCCAAATATCTAATCTCGTCTGCATCCAGCCACTTGGTGGAAAGGGCCGGAGAGTCAATCAATAGAGTGAAACATAATGCACCAATAAACACGGTGGCCAGTCCTTCGAGAATAAAAATCTGGCCACCAGTCAATCTCTGAGCGGTTATACTAAAGGAGAAAGTTACGGTTGAAGATTGAAGCCGTACTTACCCATCTCCAACCCTCATATCCGCCCAGACCATCTAGTTTAGCAATAGCAAAGGCTAGCAGCCCGGAAAAGGCACCCCCAGATGCTGCCGAGGTGTAAAGAATCGCAATACGGGTTTGGGTCTCGTTAGGCAGATACCACTTGCTGATGATCAAAATCGCACCGGGGAGAAACCCGGCCCTGAGTGATATCAGTCAGCAGCCGTACTGGTAATGTTTAGACGTAGTGTTGTCGCTCCCTTACTCAAAAAGACCAAGGAAGAAACGGACAGCTATGAGGCCTGCATAGTTTTGCACGACGCCGGTCAAGGTCATGATTACTCCCCACCCCGTGACGAGCCCACCCATGTACATAGAGGGTTTCTTAAAGCGGTGAAGTATCATGTTGCTGGGCACCTCAGCCAACACGAATGGGATGAAGAAGATCGATAAGGCTATGTTGTATTGAACGCCCGTCATGTTCAGAGTCTCGAGAAGTCCCTCGATTTTGGCATTTCCGATATTTGTCTTGTCGAGATAGGCCATCAAGTATAGGAGTACAAGCATCGGGACAAGCCGGTACTGGATCATGTCAGAATTCCATCAGTAGCAGGTTGGCGCGGCAAGGAAGTCTTACATCGATCTTCCGAATCACCGCCCTCTTCTTGTCTTTAGGGAAGTTATTCAGGAATTCGGCATCTTCACGAGCCATCCCATTGTCCACCTTGAACTCTGAATGCATGGCCTCCTCCTTCTCGAGGGTGGCAGGATCAATTGGATCTGGGCCGCGCTTCATGTTGGTAGCGTGTTGAGCTCTCAAGTAATACCCAGGATTCTACAAGTTCTTGGCCCGGTACCCATAGTAGAGAGGGCTCGGGCATATGAGGTTTAAGTACTTCCTGATGTCCTGTTCGTCGGTTCCGTCAACCCCACAAAATCCTGCGTTTGTCATGGCTTGGCCTGGAGTAGGAAAATCTGGGGAAACATCCGGAGAACTTGGCTTGAGTGACCAGGGACTAGCTTGTTGAAAAGAGCTTTAGACCCAAGAGGCCGATTGAGTGGAGCGGTCTATTACTGACTAGGTGTAGGGGGCTGCCCTCAGATTTCTTAGGTCGAATCAAATTGCCAAATCAATATCCGGATCCCGCTTATTGTCTCCGGTTCACTTCCGAGCGTTTCCGGCAGAGTTTCCGGTGGTTGCTCGGAGAAAATCAAAGCTACATGAGTGCCAGCAACAACCAGACTTACGAACTAGAGGCGTGATATTCGCTATTCGGAATTATTCGGTACTCATTAATCGCGAACCTGGACAAGTCGTCAATGCTTCAGCCTTCGGAAAGATTCATTATATAAACTAGTATTACCCCTCGTGGTATGCTCTCCGGTGAAAGAGTAGCAAACCAACTCACTCGCCACCATCTTCAATTCGAGAAAGAAAAACCATTATAACAATGGGTTCTGCTACTTCTGTCGGCTTTGACCTCCGGGGTCTCACCCCCGCCCCCGTAACCCCTTTCACCCGCACCGGGGACGTCGACTACCCTGCCATCCAACGGCTGGGCTCCTGGCTGGGCAGCTTTGACGGTGTGAAAGGTCTTGTGGTGCTTGGCCATGCCGGCGAAGGCACTTTCTTGACCCAGGACGAGCAGGTCGCAGTCATTAAAGCCTTTGTCAAGTCCGTCGACAACAAGGTTCCCATCATCGCAGGAATCACCGGAGAAGGCACCGAGGTTGCCGCCCTAGAGGCTAAGCGAGCAAAGGAGGCTGGTGCCGCTGCTGGCCTTTTATATCCTAGTCATGGCTGGTTGCGGTTTGGATACCAGTCTGGCGCTCCGCAGGATCGATACAAGCGCGTATATGAAGTAAGCGGTCTGCCGCTGATCCTGTTTCAATACCCGGACAACACCAAGGCAACTTACAGCCTTCAAACCATGTTGGACATCTCTGCGCAGCCAGGAGTTTTCGCCATGAAGAATGGCGTGCGCAACATGCGTCGCTGGGACACCGAGATCCCCATTATCCGCAAGCAGCGACCGGAACTGCAGATCCTCACGTGCCATGATGAGTATCTCCTCCACACTGCCTTTGATGTGGACGGGTTCCTGGTCGGGTATGGCAACATCGCGCCTGAGCTGTTGCTCGAGTTGATCGCTGCTGGCAAAGTCAAGGACTACAAGAAGGCGAGGGCTGTCCACGATCAGTTGTTACCTGTGACAAAGGCTGTCTACCACAGAGGCTCACACATGGAGGGAACGGTTGCATTGAAGCATGCGCTTGTAGCGAGAGGAATTTTAGAACATGCCACTGTCAGGTCACCTTTAATGCCATTGGAAGATGGCGCCGAGAAAGAGATACATTCTGCAATCTCTGCCGCCTCACTGCCCCGCGTAACGTAGGGGTGGGGGGTTGGCCTACAGACTGCGTACATAGATATATAAAGCATTCTACCGGATACGATTGCGTTTTCTTCTCTTCGGCAAGGGCGGACCTCCGAGTCAAACTCCTGAACCATTCTATCCTACCAAGCCACGAGTGTCATCTGCTGATCGCCCATGAGCGGCTTCAAGGGCCTCAAATATATCCATACACCTGTTCGGATCTATCTATCAATTGATTTCGGACTGGTATATAGGTACTTCCTACTCTTAGCAGTGAAAGGTTATCTACAGGTATCGGGTTGTTGCTAATGAGAGACCTGGTCTAGAAGTGTAATCTCTCATATTATCGTCTTGATGAGGTTGTGAGGGTTCATATACACCCCGGAGTGACGAATGTGGAAGCACTGAGTCTAGCCACGGACATAGCAGTCTTAAATAATTGGAATTAGTGTATTGCATCTTGCCGAAATATTATGCCACGCGCTTTTATTCCCTGGAGAGATGAAATAAGAGCACTATGATCTGCTGGTAACCCAATCATCTCACTAGATGGCGGGTAGCACGGCGCCTGTCAATTGTGTTCTGTCAGCGTTGTATTTTTCAGTCCGTAGATATCGGTGAAATTAGTGATCGCTTCTTAGCAATCCATAGTTTCCGAAATAAGTCGAGGCCGGTCGGGCTCGTGCTTAAATCCGCTACAAGTTTGCACTATTCCAAGGCCGTTCGCCAAGCAGCTAACAAAGACAAGATCACAATGAAGTTCACTGGATCAAGGAACCTTCATTCTCGCTGACTAACTGATGAACTTCTTCCGACAATCTGCACGCGATCTCCTCAGGCGAGGTTCGTAGCATCCAAGTCGATCTGACTCCACTCGATGGGCAATGCGCCCAGGACGCCCAGACCCCCAAGGTTCTAAGCCATCAAGTCATATTACTTTTAAGACGGCTGGCGTCACGTTGCTGATTCTGAAGATACTCAGGGTTTTCTGGCGATGTATTTTCGGGCTTGTACACCAGGTATTTCCAAAATGTTCGATATTGCATTATCGGGGACCTGCAAGATACTACGTAATACTCTTCCCCTGAAGGGACTCGTCCGACTTGATAGCTGGCACTCTTTGTTTAATTACGCAAATTGATTATGAGTTAGCATGCGTCATCTCCGGTCTTTGTTCGTTTTTGCTTTCAGTGAACATATGGTTTGAATTACCATGTCCGGACACCGAGGATCAGGCACTGTAGCCGAGATGTCCCCCGACTCGCAAAAGGCGGAGGCTTCTGTCTCAGCAATCTGGCAATACCAAGCGCTGCCATCGATATAGTTAACTTATATCTCATTTGGGTCGGCTTCTTTGGAGAGGTCATTCAATTTGCAACGGAGATGGCGAGCTTTGTTAATGAGCTGCGATTTGAGAACTTGAAGTTCCATTACTACAGGGCACTTGGGAAGGGCCCAGATAGTTGGACGGACGCCGAGGCAATAGCAGCACGCCCGCTTTATATACACCAGCCCATCCCACGGCCCGGGAGGCCACGCAAGTTTCAAGGTGTGGGACCATGGGTTCCCTGGCGATATCTTCGTCCCAGACAGCGGGTCAGACACATTGCCGGCGCTTCGATCAACCCTAGCAATGACCCATCTGGCAGAGAGGCCCAGAACCGCTATAGAGAGATCAGAGATTGGTTTGGAGGTGAGTAGCTCATAGGGTCATGGATCCTTTACTCCCTCGTCACTGCCTAATTCAACACGCCACGCAAGATGTAACTCCTCGAACAAGTCTCGAGGCTCGCTTGCTTTAGTGATGAGACGTTGCTAACCGTGGGTGTAGCACCACCGCGATATGTACTGAAAAAGCCGCTTGGGTATGGGGGCAACGGAATCGTGCTGCATTACCAATACACGAGGCCCAGACAGAATCAACGCCAGGGTCGGGATATTGCCGTCAAATTCCCATTATATGGCTGGAGAAGCCGCCTTCTGATACTCGAGGAACTCAAGACTAGGGTCCGTCGGCCGTGACTACCGGTGTTTGAAGAAAATAAGATCTGCTAACAACGAGCTAGAAATTGGCGAAGTCGGCTCACTGTGTTCAGGTGATTAACCGCCGGGAAATCGGCAAGAACGCACTCAGGGATGAGCTTATCGTGCCCCTTCCCGGGGACGATTCCAGCGTCGACGGCGACAGTAGCGGAGATGAGAGCATCGATTATACCCACCCCAGAGAGAGGCCACGGAGAAGAAACCTAACTGAGGCGCAAATAGATCAACGGACGGCCAGGTGGCAAGCACGACAAAGAGAAATACGGGGTAAGTATTATCATCCTGAGTTTGTGCGCCGTGGCAGAGACAGGAGAGATTTCACGATTCTTGAGTATGTCGAGAATGGCGACCTCGCGAATCTCATCTACAAGCTGGCCGAGGACAAGGACACCAACGGGAGGGTGCCTAATAGAGTACTGTGGGCCTTTTGGCTATGCCGTAAGTTGAATATCTGGATAGCAGTGGTCTTTTTGAGATAGCAGTTAGCTAATCATGTCCATGTCTTGTAGTGGTTAGAGGTCAGTACATGGACCCTCGATTTCCTTGATTCACCCCTTCGAACCCCTAAAAGTTATCCTTGGAGGTATTTACTAACTCTGCAATGCCACGCAGCCTGTGTTGGGATGGAATGGCCCCCTCGAAAGTTTCACCCAAATCGCGTGTCACCAGAAGAAACATTCAAAGGCCGATTCAATTACCAAAGGGCCAAAGCAAACCGTATGCTAAAGGATCTTCTAGGGCTTGACCTAATACCTTATCAAGAGGAGGATTACCTTGCTGTCGAACGCGCATATCAGCCAGATGATCTCAACGAAGAGGTTCCACCCGCTGAAAAGAGGTGGAGACGTCAGAGGATGGTGCACTTCGATCTCGACCCTCTAAACGGTGCGCCTACAACCCAGAGCTGTAGTAAATGTCTAACACCATTGTAGTATTTATAGGTGGCTTCGAACTCGATCCCCGGGCTTTGGCCGAGTGGGATAACGAGCTCAAGGCCAGGGCCCGGACGGCCGCGACTGAGAAAGTGATATCGGAGGAGGCGCCGCCCACGGAAGCCAATTCTAATAATAGCTCCGGAATAGACTCCGAAGCCACTATAATTTTAGGGGAGAAGTCCAATGCAGCCGGCGCTGCGGATAATAACCTACCTCAGGATGGCGGCTCAAATGAAAACTCAGAAAACCAGAATACGGCGGGAACCGAGCGCCCAGATAAGTTCCGCTTTGTAGCTCCAAGACCGGATAGATTGCCGGGCGAGCACGAAATCATTCCAAGACTAAAAGTAAGCCAGGCTAACACATGTCAGGGGGGGCCGAGCTAACGAGCGCCTAGGTTGCGGACTTCGGGCATTCGCAAATCGTGAAGCCTCAGAAGCGCACGTCTGTATTCCAACCCCGGAGTGGTAGGGAGAGCATGTCAGCTAACAAGTTCAAAGTGCATATTACTTCAACAATCGGTGGAGGGCAAAGGAGGGATTTTTTGCGCCAGTAAGTGTATCCAGGCGTGAGATCACTAGGACAGAGAAATATGCTGACTCTGCACTCTAGGAACAATTTGGTGCCGAATGGGAGCACATCAATCCAGACCCGAACGGTCCCGATTGTGCCGACCATGAGGTAGCCGGAAAATATGGCCCGCCTACGAACGTATGGTCTATAGCATGGGTACGTTGTCCAAATACAGCTCCAAAAAGGCATGTCGCTGTCGGGTTCTCATACTACTCGATAGGTGATGTGGATATTAATCACCAAGCACTCGCCTCCTACGCCGCCTCAACCGCAGCTACCGCCCACTTTCCGATACCCCCTTTGAGCGGCATGACCATCGATGATCTTGTTGACCAGCAAGAAGTGAAAGTTTCTTACTGCCCATGGCTGCTGGATCCGGACAACAAAGACTACGACTGGGTGGATAAAGAGCTCCGCACCACAATTTTCGAGTGCCTGAATCACAAGCCAGGCGATCGGCCCACCCTAGAAACCCTCTTGGAAGCGGCGAAGAACGGCTACAGTAAAATGTTCCATGGGGAGGATGATGACTATATTCGAAGGTGGATTCGAAAATGGCTATAGTAAGGGATACCAAGTTCTCTCCTTTTCTGGCCGTTTGGCTTGGACAAGATGCTACGCATTTCCCGATTGTAACTGTTTTGCTCAAGCAGTCATCTAATATTGAGTATAGTGATGCACCCACCCAAACTGGGGGCGCCGGAAGCGGAGGAGCGGGAGGTGGTGGACCACCGGGTGCAGGACCACCAGGTGGAGAACCATCGGGAGGACCACCGGGAGGACCACCGGGAGGACCACCGGGAGGACCACCGGGTAGCGGACAGCCGATTGTAGGACCGAAGAAGAAGAAGGACGATGCCACCGCTTATGCCGCTGCCAAAAACGACCCTGATCATCCTTTGAACCTACAATTTCAAGCCTACTTAAACCAGTCATTCCCTCACGGATATCAGACAATATTCAATGCGGCGCCAGCCCTACGCTGCGGTTTGTTTGCTCTCCGGGACAGCATTCAAGCTCAGTTAAATCAGCCAGGAGTCGTCGTGCCTAGCGTCGAAGGGCTGCAGCAGATCTTGGATGGTCTGCAGGCGGCCGGAGAGTTCAATATACTGTACGTACAGGACCTGGACGATCTGAACGCGGACGAGGGCATAGAGAACAACTACTTTCAGGATCAGCTTGCTGTCCTCCTACAGACGTGGGGACAAATGAACAACCTCGAGCTACGGCTCGGATATGTCCGACGAAACGCTGCTGCATATTTGCAGCCGACAGAATTCGCTAACCCGACCACAGTCTGGATTTTCAATGACAACGCAGTGGCGCCTGCGCCGGCAGCAAACGCGGCGGGACCAACGTCAGGACCGAGTTACAACCATTGGATGGGCCTTGCACCTAACCCTGTGCCGGAACCCGAAGTCGAGCCGCTGCAAGCTGATGATCTCATACCTCCCGGAGGAGAGAATGGACTTTCGGACCTCGAGGGCGAGGAGGAAGCTAGGTCTAACCCAGGAGATCTCGGACTTCCGGATTTTGTCAGCAGCGATTAACTCGCTAATGGGACGGATGACTAGCCAGATATGGATTATAGAATTGGAGGATGGCACTGACGCAGGATGTTGAGTCTGAAGATAGAGAGTGGTTTCATTGAACAGCATCAAAGATATAGAGGAATAAAGTCGTATGTGCCCTCTTACTCAGGGAACATCCCAGAATTCGCACAAGTGGATCCTACACTGTTCACATATATCTGGCTCTAGGAGTTGTCATGGTGGGGTGGGTAGGCTGGGATCCGATGGGCTTGGAGTTGGCAAGATTTAAACCTCGATTATCTTCGTGCCACCAGACAGCGGCAGTACCCGTTTGCTTCGTGATATCCTGGCAGAATACTTAGATCGCCGTATAGGGGCCAAGAAATGGTTCGCTGGCCGAGCAATGTTGAAATGGGAAGAATAAAACAGAAAATAAGGCAATTAAAGATGGTGAAACGAGAACTAGGCAATGCTACCAATGTAGCGGTGACTTCATGCGCTCAATATATTCTTATCGAAAGTCCGCCCCGCGTGGATGTTGATGTCGTATAAATTCAACTCGGCAACACGTTCCACTAAACTGTTTTGGTTACAGTTGTGAACATTGTTGTATCGCTTTTAAGGAGGGCCAGAAGTATACTGTCACGGTCCATGATATATCCTCGGTAGCTATCTACCTGGTCAGTGTTAGTTTTAAAAGATAGGGTAAGCCTCGTAAGCCTGCGCGCTATGTGCTCGGCCCCAACCCCTTGCGGACCGCACGACTATATATGCACAACGTGCGGGTCATCCAGTTACCCCTATTTAATCCCTATTCAAGAGCATATCTAATCCCTATTCAAAGAGGAAGAATCAATACATCTTGTCTATCATAACCATATCACTAACGTACACTGGTGCTTTAAGACCTTATTTCTAAATATTAGCATAGACCGCGGTGACGTGCCCACCCAGGATCCTCATGCCTACTGTTTGTCTTTTTTGGTCAGTCTTTCGTACATCACACCACCACAAGCACGTTCCATTAATTAAGATATTACCATGCAACGCTGTCTAGATGTTATTAGCCTGCAGTATTGGAGTATTGGGCTGTGCCGAATAATACGGAATGACACTGCGCTGCTATATTTACAAGTACGCGAAGCTCTCTCGATAACTAGGCATCAGGAGGTATTCACGATGAACCATCTGAGCGGCAGAATGACGAACCCCTCGTTACGTTGTTCTCTTGGACATATTATACATATTACGCATCCCACGCCTTCCCACCTCAATAGTCACTGCCTAGGCCTCGATTAAATCTTCCTACCAAAGATCATCCTTCAGACCTGGCTATAATCAAGCCTGTAGGATCAAAATACACTAATAATATCACTATGGTAGAGGTCATAACGGCCCGGTCTTGTTAAAATTCTATTAATAAATCCTTCTGCAGACTGAAGATAGAGATTATCCGGTATCTTGCATTCGAACACGAGAAGCGTGCATGTATGAATGCACCCCTTCTAGTGCTCAACTTGTTTTCTTAGTCGACTAGACCGCTGAGCTCTATCGAGTCTGACCTATTATATATCCCTTACCTTATTAGATTTCTGGTGCGCCTTTACGCGCTCCTCCAGGCGCACGATCCCGATTGGGCCGGGTCAAATAGCCGCACCGATCATAACGATATAGTGACATTAACCCCCACAATGGCTAATACCCTGTTCGAGGTCAAGCATACTGAATAGATTGACCATTGCAACGACCACCTTCCGGCAGTTGAAAAAGAACTGACCTAGTGATCGAAATTTTTCGTCTCTTTCTCGGGAAGCTCCGAGTTTGCCGAACCCCTGCATCTACCGTCGAGAGAGAGCGATTACCTAGTCGCATCCCAGTCATTATACTCGCCAAGCAACCTTCCATCGTAGCAGCGTTATATAGACCCCTGACCACGCCGGCAGTTGGCTTAGGCTTGGTTGTCAGATATGGATAAAAATCTGGGGCTGGCCACGACTCCTATCGCGCCCCTTTTCGACATTTTGACTTACCATTTGCTTTTAGTGGCGAACTAGTGCTGCTCTGAAATAGCAACACAGTCGACGCCCAGTTGAACAACCAAGATGTACTGGAAATCCCTAACCGCACTCGCGCTCGCGGCGCCCGCCCGAGCGCTCATCCGGTTCTCATGCTCACAGCTCGTGATCGACCGCCTCGACCCCCTGGTCAACCCCGGGATGGCGCCGTCGCCTCACCTGCATCAGATCATCGGCGGCGTACGTATACTTATAGATTCGTCCAGATAAAGACACATGAGCGGGTTGACGGTGATCTGATAATAATGACACTTTCCCCAGAACTCGTTCAACCAGACCATGGATCCGGCCAAGGACATGCCGGGCGAGTCCACCTGCACGACGTGCCAGTTCACCGAGGACTTGTCCAACTACTGGACGGCCGTGCTCTTCTTCCGCGCCCGCAACGGCACCTACAAGCGAGTCCCCATCATCCCCAACGTCGGCTTCGAAGGAGCAGAGGGAGGGATGACGGTATACTACATGCAGAATGGCCTGGCGGACTTCCAGCAAGACTCCAAAGTTACCGCCTTCAAGCCGGTAGGTTCACCCACACGGCGGTATGACAATGGGGACTATAACCTATCCAGGGATTCCGCATGATCATCGGCGACCCTGTAACAGATACCATCGAGGGTGCCCGGAAGTTCCACCAGGTGACATACACGTGCTTGGAGAACCTAGGCACTCGTTTCCCCGAGACCAAGGATTTCCCTAAGAAGCCCTGCCCTGCTGGCATCATGGCTAACATCCGCTTCCCCACGTGAGACTATCGAATCCTCTGGCCCCCCCCCCGAACTATCTTCTAACCCTGCGTAGCTGCTGGGACGGCAAGAACCTGGACTCGGCCGACCACATGGCCCACATGTCCTATCCCGCGAGCGGCACATTCGACTCGAGGGGCCCCTGCCCGGAGTCCCACCCGGTCCCCGTCCCGCAGCTCATGTACGAGACCATCTGGGACACCAGGCAGTTCAACGACCCCGAGGACTGGCCCGAGGACGGTTCGCAGCCGTTCGTCTGGTCTTTCGGCGACACGTAAGTCTTTTCAAGAAACAGACAGAGGCATGCCTTGTTCTAGAGAGCAATGACTGGCTGACACGCTACCTTATACAGCAAGGGCTATGGCACCCACGGCGACTATCTCTTCGGCTGGAAGGATGACGCGCTCCAGCGGACCATGGACACCCCTTGCTACGTGAACTGCCCGACCCTCGCCACTCAGACCATTGCGGACCAGAACAAGTGCAAGATCGAGCCCACTGTCAAGGAGGACATCGACAGCTGTAAGTCCATGTGATCTTATGAACCAAGTATCACTGTCACAAACTGATGACTAACGACCGATCGCAGGGCTCACCGCCCTTCCCGGCCAAGAGATGATACGCCTGGGCCGATAAGCGGTATCGATGGGAGCTAACTAACGCAGCAGGATACCATAACGGTAGGGAGCGTGGTGTTGGTAGCATGTAATGAGAAGAATGCAGAGTCTTTACTTCTGGAAAGCGTCAAGGGGCAGGCATTTTGTGAAAAGCCTGTCTTTTTCGCCCTAAGAGAAGCTGCAAAGCACGAACCACCAAGGCGCGGGACCAAACAGCAACACTTAAGAGCCGTTCGATTTCCAATAATCAACCTTATAGATAAGTCAAACGTAAGCGAACGAATTACTTGCTTGCAAATTTGAAGAGTCGTTAAAGATGGTCCATACCGGCTTGTCTCTTTTGGGTCGAATACGGCGCATCTCTGCAAAAGCTTCTGTGGGGGGGTTTCCATGCACAAGAAACGACTACAAGGGGCCCAACCGATTGGATTCGGTATCGGAGTCTGATAACCAAATGGTTTTGATAGCTAGCAAGAAATCTTCGTTCGAACGGCTTCAAGCCTTTGCTAGAAAATGATCCTAGCTCCGCTATATTTATTAAGTTAAATGCCTTTCCAAAGTATCGCGATTTCGGGGTCATTCATCCCAATTGTATTGGGCCGGGAGATAAGCTGAGGAGAATGACGTCGGAGGGGCCTCCGGGTGGATCGCGGGGTCCGGCTGACTGTCACTTCGGCTCTATGTAGCCTTGTTGACGTCTCTCAGTAAGCTACTTGAAAGCAGTATATACAGGAGCCGCTAGGGAAATCTCTAATACTCGCGGCGCCAATACCCTTACGGTCTTCTTTTCCAGCTTGTGCAGGGTTCTTGTGGGCTTTTCCAACTCTACCTACGTCTTGGTAGCTGGTTCGGCAACTACATCTGCATTTAATCTAGGTGAAGGCTAGGACTCATACAATTTACTTACGGGGCATTATGAGCTACAAAAAGGGGAAACGTAATGTAGACATCCTCGCGTCGACTCAAATAGCATAGCCTAACGTCATAGACGTCACACGCACCTTTCTCACCTACCCTTGAAGACGGGCTTCCTCTTCTCCTTAAACGCAGCGAGCGCCTCATCCCGGTCCTCGGTCCTGACAACGCGCTCGTACATCGCGTTCTCGACCTCCTCCCTGGCCCAGTTCACCGCCTGCAGCGCGGCCCTGACGGCGACGGGGCCGCCCTCGCAGATCTCGCCGGCCATGCGCACGGCCTCAGCCAGCGCGGCGCGGCGCGCGCGCTCCGGTATCCCGCCGGGGCCGCTGCCCGAAGTCGCATCGCCGTCGGCGCCGCCCACGGCGTCGCGCTCGTCCTCGGGCACGACCTCGACGAGGCGGTCAGCGAGGCCCAGGAAGTAGGCCTCGGGCGCGGAGACACGGCGGCCCGTCAGGACGAGGTCGCGGGCCCGCGGCAGGCCCACCAGCGCCGGCAGCCGGTAAGTGCCGCCGGCGCCGGGGATGATGCCGAGCCGCGTCTCCGGCAGGCCGACGGTCGCCGTTGATGCGAGAACCCGGAAGTGCGTCGACAGCGCGAGCTCGAGGCCGCCGCCGAGTGCCAGCGACGCGATCGCTGAGATGGTGGGGATCGGCAGCGCCGAGAGCGTCGTGAACGTGTTGCGGAGGTTAGCGAGAAACTCGGCCGTCCTGTTGGGTTGCGGAGGTTCGGTGTTAATCACTGGTCTCAATTGGGCAAATTGCTGGCCAGCTCCGGAATTGAGGGGGGAGGAGCTACTACTGACTCTTCAGGTGTGAAGCCCCGCCGCTCTTTCAGGTCGGCGCCGGCGCAGAAGCTGGCGTCCACGGCGCTCGCTACGATTAGTGCGCGCGTCGGACCCTTCTCGTCCACGCCTGCTGCTCCGCCAAACCGTGGGGGTGCCGGTTTCTCCTGCCCGTCTGATGTGTATTGCGCCTGGACATCTTCTACCTCGGCGCGGAGGGCGGTTAGCAGTGCCTTCGACAGCGCATTGCGTGCCGACGGCCTGTTGAGCTCGAGGATCCGGATGTGGCCCGTGTTTGCGGTCGGCAGGTTCGTGACGCGGATCAGCGGGCCGGCGTCGCTCGAGTATGACCGTGCGACGCGGCGTGCGGTCTGACAGCTTAGGCGCAGGTATATGCGTGGTGGCATGGTGAGCTGGATTGGTTATGGGAGGTGAAACCAGATGAAAGCGCTTGGGCCTGCTGATTATGAAGTAGATGCCGAGGGATCTCGTCTAGCATCGGCCCGCGTTCAAGCGGAGCCGGTTAGCGGGTACCGTACTTAGCCAAGGATCTATGGGCCCGTTCGGAGAGCCGGAGTATTGCTAAATATGTGCCCATTTACTATGTTGCCATCGGTTACGGTACATGTTAAACAAGCGCTTTTGTTGCTTAATATAATGAATCAATTTTGGTCTGCCGCAGTCCCAGGTACAGGTATCATCACATTGTGGATATTCGTCAACAGCCTCATACTAAACACTCGAGACTACCTAGGGTACGAAGTTATGAAGAAACTACTATGGGGCTTCGAGGCAGCCAAACGAGGGAAGATAGACCGGGTGCATTGCGCCCGTGTGGCTCTCTCGAAGTTTTCTCTGCTGCTACTCTGGTCTCAGAACCCTGGCACGGCGAGTTGAATAATTTCTCGGTTCCCGGTTCTCCACAGTCAGAGTTATTGCGCTCATCTACCGAATGTCAGCTAGTGACCGGGCTAACGGATGTCGTCCTTAACAAAGTTCTGTCAGCTAATCTACCGGTGGTCGGGCAACGATGGAGCGATATACTGGTAGGCCCGGCTGCTGACGAAAGTGTCTGCGTAATGGCGCCATACTTGGTTGTATCGTATGGTTCAGCTTCGATTTGAAATAGTCATTAATACAGTAGCAGTAGCATATACATAATCACAAACCCCACATTGACGGATTTGTGGAAAGGTTAATTAAAATTAAAAATTGGTAATCGGTTGGCTTATCCGGCAAAAGAGTTCGCCCGATGTCGATTGCATATATATCTATAGCTCAGTTTGTTGATATTTTGTTGTATAGTGGGGGTGCAAAAGTCTCGGTAGATTTTTGCACGCTCCACAAAAACGCGTATTTCTTCCACTTTAACACCAACACCTTTCTTACTTTAATTATAAATAAACAACCTAATTTAGGTCCAATTATTCCGCGTAAAAAATAATCGCTTTATACGAGAACGAAATGGAAATCCGAAAAAGATTTAAGCGAAAGTTTCGCCGAAATCGCGAAAAAATACGAAATATCCCTTATTACCGTTTGGGGCATATATAATTATTATACGTATTAAAATTTAACTTAATTTTCGTTACGTTCGGACCGTTTATGTAAATTTCGGCCGGTTTATAAAAAATATTTATAACGATTTATTAAATTTAATCTTTTTAAATTAATTAACGAATTTATCAAATTACGTTATTTTTATATTATTAAGTAAATTTTAACGCGATAATTTCGGAATAAGGACATAATATATTAACGCGTACTTTAACGATTATTTTTAATTCCGGAATATACGAAACGAAAATTTTTGGAGGTTTTCGAATATTACGATAAACTTTCCGAATATTAACAGAACGTTTTATTTAATAACGAAACGAATATAAACCGTAATTATAGTACATAAACGTAATAAACTTTTCGCCGAAAAGGTTTTTAATATATTTTTTGTTTTTATTTTTATTATTACGTTAATTATTAACGGTTTTTTTAAATAAAAAAATTTCGTTTATTATTCGAATATATATAATCTCGATATAAAAAAACCGGCTCGACGTAAATATTTTAAAGTAATATCCGGTATAAAAAACAAAACTTTTAATAATTTTAAATAACGACTTTAAGATTATCCGAGACGGAATAACCGGTTACGTTTATTTTAATTATTTCGACGAATTTTTTTTTTAAATATTTCGATAACGTTTTTATTTTTATATAAAATAACGTTTCCGTTTATACCGTCCGAATCGTTAAAAAATTAACTTTAAACGTACGTTATCGAATTATTGAAATAATTTTTATATTTATTCGATTTAAATTTTATCGAAAACGTATAGAGATTATTAAAAAAACGTATTTAACGTAATGAATTAAAACTTAAATTATTTAATAATATACAAAAAGTATTAAATTTATTTATTATTATTATAGTTATTATATAAGAAAAGTTCTTAAAAGTTACGTTATAACGGCTAAGGCTAGTTAACCAATTATTAAACCTAGTCGTACGGGTTTATGTTAATAATAGTACTATGGAAAACTAAGTAATAAGGAATAAATTAATTACGTTTAATAATAGCAGATAACTAAGGGTAATTTAAATAACCAAGTTATATTATAAACTGATATTATTTAATATTATGGGAAATAATAAGCGTATATATTCTTTTTGTTAATTTATAATAATTATTATTAATTATTTCAGATTACGACTAATTACCGTTATCGTAATAATTACTAATAATCAAACCGTTATAATTATTTTTAATTACCGGGCTTACCGTAATTATAAATTACGTAACTTAAGTTTATAATTAGAACTTGTTTTCTTGCAATTTCCGACTATTTAAAAAAGCTAAGCCTTATTAGGCTATAATACGATTTCTTTCCTTTCAGGATTTTTGCCTTTAAAAATTAATCTATTTATTTGTAACTTTCGGTAAATAACTTTCCTTTTTTATTGTTACTTTTTTTAGTAACTAATATATTTAATCGAAAAAATAAAACTTGTCGCAAGCTGCGTTTTTCTACCGTTTACTATATTAAACTTATGGAAGTTTTTAACGACTTTGGTTTCGAAATTATGCTTTAGTATTGGTATTTTTTAAAAGGATTAAAGTGTAAAATGATAGAAAATATGTCGCGATATAAAAAATGTATTTTTCGGAACCGCTTTTGTGATAAAACCGGCGTACCGGTATCTTTATTACAAAGCATTTGTCGTAAATATTAACGTTTCGAACGGGAAAAGACGTTAACGGAGAAGCGTTTTTTGGAACTTTAACAGCGTTATTTAGAAATATAACGGTAACATTAAGAAAAAATAAACGAAATTTTGGTTTGTTTAATTCGGTTATGCAAACAAAAGACCTTAATACGTTCGAAAGATATTATTATGGTACAGCGTAATTTCCAATCGCTAGATAAATTAAAAAAAAAGGAACGGTGGAAATAAAAAAAGTTAAAAGCTAATACGGCCGTTTTAACGTAAATTCCTGGTCCAGTAAACTGGTTAGGTATTAAGAATATCAACTGGTCCATTACTAATAATATCGATTAAGGTGCTATTGCTGGCAACTCCGGCGTTATTAATAAAAATTCTTCAAAAAACGCTAGGCATTTATAAAGTTTTTAGCGGGTTTTTGGGTATTTTCGGAATTTAAGTAATCCTTCTATTTAACTAAGTATTTAATAAGTCCCTTTTTTTTTTACGTACCTCCAGGATTTTTTTTGTTTCGTATATTAATGCATCCTTTTTTACTTTATCCTTTTGTCCTATATTAACTTTGATAATGTTTGTTATTAACTTAAGTAAGGAAATATAAAAAATTAAATGGAATTTAACCTTTAAAGATAGTTCTAATTCGTAATTATTTTTTAAAGTTTTCTTGATAACTTTATATAGACTAATATATTTAAAGTTAAGTTTTTAATTTAAACGTTTGGTTTTGATGTTTTTAATAACTAGGTAAACCATATCTCCTTCCGAAAAAATTAATCCTTTTAACCTTTTTTAGTTGTAATACTTTTTTATTTAGTTACATACAAATTCAAGTTCTGTCTTTATTTCCGCATATAACTATCTAAACTATTTTAACGTTAAAATAACTTTAATATTAACCGGACCGTTATCGCGTATTTCCTTATAAATTTTTAATATAAAACCGAAATTAATATTCGCTAAGATTATCTTAATACTTTTATAATAACTGGTATTATAAATTAACTAAGTTACTGGTAATTTCTTAATCCAATTATTCTATTCGTAATTAATATAATATCGTAAATAAGTTTCAAAAATTTAATTTAACCGTTTTATTTGCTTATTTATTTAGAATTTAAATACGTTAAACAACTTATAATTTAAGTCTATTTATGCTATAAAGCCTTATTAAAACTTAAAAATAAAGGTAATACTTTTATTTAAAATAATTTCCGTTAATAATCCGTATACGCTAAAGATATATCGAAAGAAAATATATGTTATTTATTTTACGTCGGTATCTTTATTATAAGGTAAAAAATAGGAAAATTTATAATAATCGAATTTTATAATTACTGTAAAACTGAAAATAGTTGTAATTCCTTATATGATTTATACCGTAAAGCCTTTATTTTAACGTAAACGTTACATTATTTTTTTAACTTTTTGTATTGTTATTTTTATTTTAAGAAAGTAATAAATATGTTGTAGCCGTTTTAAGGTTTTGTAAATCCCTGGGTATCCATAAAATAAGTATTGATATATATCCCATATTAAATCCTGTTAATATTTTTCTGGTACCTAAATCTTATTTGTTTTTTAATCGTTAAATAAGCTATCGTTGTATTGCTGTATTTTCTGGTATAAATTAAGGAGTATTACTTTAATTGTTGTAATTTGTCGTAATTTCAGGTATTTTTTAAAAGTAATATCAAAGATTCGGTAATTAATCTTAATTAATTTTTTTTTAAATCGGATCGTTTGTTAAAAGTGTTTGTTTTACCTTTTTCAAAGCTTTTTTGGTAAATAATAATAAAGTCGTATTTTGCTAGCTTTTTTGCATAGCGTAATTATTATCCAGTAAGTTTTCGGGTAATAGTAAAACGGGTAAGGCTTTTATGGTTAGTATAAACCTTAATTTAGTAAAGGTTTTTTTTAAATATATACCTAAATTTTCGAAAAGCCTTAATAATAGCCATAAATCTTTTATCAGGAATAACGTAATTTAATTCTATTTTTTTTAATTTATAAAAGTAAAAAGTAATTAGGTAAAGTATTTCCTAATTATTTCGGTGTTTAATTACTGCGTTTAATATATAATCCGAAAAATCGGTTTCCAACTTAACTAGGTATTTTGGATCGTACATAATTAGTACTGGTTCGCTAATAATTACATTTTTAATTTGTTAAAAAGCTTTTTTCGTTTTTGTTATTTATTAGAATTCGTTTTGTTTTTTTGGTAAAATTAAATAATAATGTTATAATTTTATTAAAATATTTAATAAACTTTCGATAATAATTAGCAAATTTAATAAATGCCTGTATTTTTGTAACAGTAACAAGTATAGGTTATTCGGTAATTGCTGTAATCTTTTTTGGGTTTATCTTAATATATCCTAAGGTAATAATATATCCCAGATATTCCATTTTTAAATATAAAACTAACTTTTCCCGGTATTAATTAACAAATTAACGTTTTATAAAGCTTAAAGAACTTAATAAACGTATTTTATATATGTTTCTTTTAACTTTAAAAAAATCAAAATGTTATTTAAATAATATATAACGAAAATGTCTAGGTATTTTCGAAAAACGTAATTAATTATTTACTAAAAAGTTGCTAATACGTTCGTAAATCTTATTAATATACCCAAATATTTATACAATCCGTATTTCGTTTTAAAAATTGTCTTTTATTCGTATTCTGGCTTAATTCGTATTAAGTTATAACTATTTTTAAAATTTAAAGCGATAAATTATTTAATTCCTTATAAACGATTTTTTCTTTCGATAATTAGTAATAAAGGTATTCTATTTTTAACAATAATGTTATTAAGGTATCGATAATCTATTATTAACCGAAACTTGCCTTTTTTTTAACACAAAAAATATAAAATATTTAATTAAAGATACAAATCGTTAAATCTATCTATTTTAGAATTTGTTTTTTAGGTATGCGCGTAAAATATAAGCTTTGTTTCGTTTAAGTTATAAATAGAATAAAATTTGGGTAAAGTGCTTTCTTTAAAGATTATTTTATAATCCCATTTGTTATGTTCCGGTAATTTCGTTTTAAGTTTCTTTTGGAACAGTCGCTTATATTTGCGATACTGTAGTAATACATTAGCTATATCTTTTTTTTTTAGCTTTTCGGGTAAGTATTCTAGAACTTCGTTTATGTTGCAAAACTGTACCCGGATAATAACTATAATACGTCGGATACGTTTATTATGCCGTTTTTCTTTTGCGTTTTATTTCTTTAAATAGTAAGGTTTTTATCGTATTTTTATGCCTATATTCATCGTTTTTTGCTAGTTAATTAAATATAAAAATCTCGTTTGTTTTTTTTTGCTTATTAATAAGATATAAAGTGAATTTTACCTGGCCAATATTCCAATCGATTAAGGGGTTATATTGATATAACTATGGTTTTCCTAGGATTATATCGTAATTTCTTAATAAAACGATATCGAAATTAATTATTTAAACTCGTCTTTTAATAAAAATTTTAAAATAATTAATTTCGCATGCAATTTTTCCGTTATTATAAGCGAATACCTGACTTTCGACGTTCTCGGCAATATAAAGGTTTTTCTTATTTTTTTTATAGCAGTTTAAGCTAATTTATCAATTTCGGGATAATGTAATTAACGCTTAAAGCTCCGCAGTTTACTATTACGGTATACTAATATGTCCTAATTTGTATTTTCAAGGTAACAAAATTATTATTAGCTCCTATTATCGTACTTAAAGCTATTTTAAGGAGTTTTCGTTATTACTTCCGGCTCGCGTTATTCTGAAGTTTTTTTATAAATAACGTCCTTTTTTTAGGAACTTTATAAACTATCGGATTTGTTTTGTAAGTTGCTTATATATTTTCTGTATTTGCTTTATTTGCCCTTCCTAACGGCGCAGCTAAGCTTCGAGTTAGAGAGTTTTTTTTTTATCGATATAACTAGGTAGAGATTTCGCAAATATCCTTTTCGAGTTTTTTTATAGCTTTTTATCCCATATAAGGGGTTGGTTAGCTCTAGCTCGAAAACTTTGTTAATTTTTTTCGTAATCCTTTTCGTTTTTAAAGGTTTATTTCGAAAGTTAATTGTAACTAAATTTTTGTAATAACCTGTTAATAATATTTGTCGACAGTCCTTTAGATTAATTTTTTTAGATTTAATAATTATATTATTCGAAATTGTACGTTGGATTTTTTTAAGGGTATCCCTTGCTTTCGTGCCATATTAAAACTAATGCTGTATTTTCGATTTTTTCCTATGTAGTAAAGACTTGTAATTTCCGATACCACTGTTGGTCTTTCTGGTTATACCCCGTCCGGGTATAAAAGTCGAAACCTTTTTTTTATATACGGATAATTCGTTTATGAATTTTTTGCTTTTTTTTTATATATATAGGGCATTAAGACTGGTTACAGTTAACGGGGTAGAAGTTTACATGCCGAATTTCTTAAACCTGTCGTTTTGTTGTTACCTATAAGAGGGCCTTAACTGTTATTAATTTTTGTCGTATTTCCTTTTGTTTATCGTCGGGACGTATGCGGATTATATTAATTTGTTTGTTATTATTTCGACTTTTCGGTAGTTTTTCGGGTACCGGGGTTTAATGTATTTTTTATCGGTTTTTTGCGGTATTTTATATCGTTTGGTAATATGTTCTATCTTATTATAATTATAATATTATACTTAACTTATATTTTATCATTAAGTAATGCCAAATTCCATAAGTTTTAAGGTTATTTTATAAAAAGTAAAAGGTATTTTGCGTTTTTTTCTTAATTAATTTTGGAATGTTTAATTCGTAAAAAAAAAATCTTTTTTTTTATCGTTTTTCGAACTGCCGATTATCGATTTTTATTATTTCTATAATATATTTGTTAAATATTATAGGTTGTGGAAACTTGATAATTTCGTTTTTAACGTTTTTTTTAAACTTTTATAAAATATATCGATTAAAGTATCGTTTTCGTTATTTATCCATCTTGCTTTTATTATAAGGTTCCTAGATTTCATAACATATTTAGAAGCTGGTTTTTTTGGTATAATTGGAAGATTTGTTGGATTGTAATTCGTTTATTTTCCGGATTTTCGAAATTACTTTTAAGTTTATTTTTAAAGTTAACATAATTAGAAAAAACTTTCCGGGTAGTTTTTTTTTAAATCGGACTTTCCGTTTTTTAAGAAATCCTTTATGGTAGGTTCGAATTAATTAAAGGTATATTTTTAGATAAGCGGTAACAGTAAAAAACTGATCCGTAGGGTTGGTAAGTTCTTTAAAGCGAAGATAAACCCGAACCTGGGTTAGGAAACTTTGAACGTTTTTTTTCCCGTTATAAAGCTAAAGTTTTTTAAGTTTTATCTTACGAGGCTTTACTTACTGGGTTATTATTACCTTATTGGTAAGTTGCTGAATCGTAATTTCGAGTTTTCTTATTTTATTTTAAAGCTGCTGGGTCGTAAGTTCCGGAGTAACTGTTGCTTATATATTAATTAATATATTAACGGTTCGAATATTATTTAAAATTTAATTGTATTATTAAATAAAAGCTGATAACGTATAACGGTTAAAGTTAATTAATTAATTATTAAACTTAATCGTGTAAGTTTATATTAACAGTAATATTATAAAAAACTGAATAATAAAAAATAAATTAATTACGTTTAATAATAGCAGATAGTTAAAAGTAATTTAAGTAATTAAGTTATATTACAAGTTAATGTTATTTAATATTATAGGAAATAATAAACGTATATATCCTTTTTGTTAATTTATAATAATTACTATTAATCATTCCGGATTACGACTGATTACCGTTGTCGTAATAATTATTAGTAATTAAATTATTGTAATTACTTCTAATTACCGGGCCTACCGTAATTATAAGTTACGTAACTTAAGTTCATAGTCGGAGCTTGTTTTCCTGCAGTCTCCGACCGTTTGAAAAGGCCAAGCCTTGCTAGGCTATAACATACGTTAAATCATTTTATAAATAATATATTAAAACAAATTAAAGCCGTAATTACGGTTTAAAGTAAATAAACGAAATATTAAAATAATTTACTTTATTTGTAATATATTTATTTATAATTTATTAAATTCGTTAGTAATTTTATTAAAACTTAATAGAAAAACGTATAAGTAAAAATATGAAGGTGGTAATGGAAAATATGGGCTATGGAAACTAAACCGAGACTTTTGCACCCCCATTGTAGATTCGAACCGTTATCGGTTAGGCGCTTGTGCATGATTCTTCCATGTGCGCACTGGGCATACCTATCCCAGGTCCTCACGAAGCCCCGTACCAGTAATGGACGGGGCCTCCAGCTGCCCCGGACACCTTATGCTGCAACTTTCTAATGACGTTCTAATAGGAGACCCTACTGGAGGATAAGGATTTCAGCCCCTATAGAGGGGGAATCTGCGCCGGCTCGTTCAGTACGAAGATCAGAGATGTGGTCTCCCAATGCCCTTATAGATATGTGGGAATGACGTGCGATTCAAGGGTTATATAAGCACAACACAAAAGATACATCATCAAAGGCAACCGGAGCACTCCGAACTATGATAAAAATGAGGAACCTACTTGTTTATAAGCGATAGTGCCCCCAGCACGTTAATATCCGAAGCCAACCCGGCCCTTTTAAGGGGTCATGAGTCCATGCCCATCATAGCTTGCCAAACCGTGTGGATATGTTAATTTCTTGGCCGGTGCTTAGTATATTGGCTTTCCAAATTATCAAGTTTCTATTTTTCGTGAGTCCATACGTGCCTCGTTTCAGTTTGATGTCTTTCTAATGCATCGCCAGGACTGGTCTCTTGGTGATGAGACAAGGACCATTCGGGGCGTTGATAGATGCCTCCCGGCTTTGTCTATATGTCTGCGCTGTGAGAAACTTCAAGCTACTCCGTACGATTTTGCCAAACTCCCGTGTACACACCAGTATAGAACGTTGGGATATATGTGAGTTTTACAGCATATTGTGTATCGTTAAGAACTTTGATACTCTGACAAAAGGCTCAAGGCATATGATTAAACATGTCTTAGCCATAGCCCAAGTTATTCGGAAGTACTAATGGGGTTGTGTATGCGCTTGAAAAAGCTATTCGCTGTCTAACACAATCAAGCCGTCAGGGTGCCAAAGTTTGCAACGGTTTGGACCGCAGTTATGTGTACATGATGCCTCAGGTCAGGCCCCAGGTCAGGCCAGCTGCTCATCCAAATTTTGATACATAGACCCCGTAGACACCTGAGACTTTGGCCTCGGTGAATAGGGGACCATATCACGTTCCCTTTATGAATCACAATATCTGGGCATGCTAGCCTTCCCACTGCAAGTATCGCGAAATTAAACCTAGATATCTTTAACTCCAAGTGGAGCATTTACTTCCAGGACGACATCGTTGATCTGTGGGCGCTATTGACAAGTATCTATACGTCATTGTCACCAGCTTGAGATGAACTGACCGTGTGTTTACGAATAGCTTCGGGTCCACCCGGTTGAACGTTTCAAATGGAAATACGTCATTAACTTTGGTTGGTCAATTAGTAGTATGATGGGAGCCTTATAGCTCAATGGCACTACCAAAGTGTATGTTGGAGGATATCTCTTTACTAGAACAACTTCATACGATACAGATAGAATAAATGATTTCCGTTTTGCGCCGACACAATCAGTGATGATGTTCGAATGGTGCTTGTTTCGTTCCCTCTTGATCCTCGTCCAACCCTAGAAGTGCCTTGACTGGTTCTGCCCAGGCCTCAAGCATTTCTATTGAGGCAGGGGTTCTCCGGATCTATGAGACCCTGTCATCACACACTGAAGCATATATGGCCGAAGAAGAAGATAATTGTCAGTTTGACCTTCTAAGAGGTCCTGTCTAGAAGTAAGGTTGCGAAGCCTCCCTATATCCACGTAAAACAGCTGTATCTAAAAGGGAACGATACCGGAGCTTCGAACAACGCATCAAACAACGCATCCACTAGTTGCAAAGCTAGTTAAGCCATTGCACAGCTAACAGCCCTAGCCTTCAGCAGGGTCTAACATAACCTTTTAGCTGTTAGGAACTAACATCTAAAGCTTTTATTACATTAAATAACTACCCAAAAAGAAAATACCGTAGTAATTAAAGCAAAAAAATAAAAATAAAAATAAAAAAATAAAAGGTTATCGAAACCGAAAATAAGGGTTTCCTACTTTCGATTTCGAAAAGCTTTTAACAGGATTCGAACTTATGTCTTTAGGTGTTATAATTTGATATTATATTTTTCAATTATAAAAGTTTTATTAAAATGTTAATTTAATATCCTAATATTTAAAATAATTTAAAGTTTAAAAGATAAAAAAGGTAAAACGGAAATAAATAATTAAAAGGAAATGGAAATAATAACTTTTATTATTATAACGTAATAACGTTACTGTAAAGAAACTTTTAAATTCTTTTAATTTTAAAGTAACGTTTTAAAGGTTTAATAACCGAACAAATTCTTGATGTTTTTATAACTTAAGTCGCTTAATAAATTTACTCGTAATTATTATATTTATAAGCATTTATTCGATATCGATTTTTTTTCGCTACAATAACTTTACGGAACTAATAATTGTAAATATTAATGTATTTTAACCTTGTAATTTAACGTATAATTTTTTTAGTAATTAATGATATTATTTTTATTATTTACCTGGATAATTAATATTTTATTTAATTTTAATTTTACAGTTTTAAATAACTTTTTTAATAATTTGAAAAAAAATATTTCCGTATTCAAGGTAATAACTGTATTTTGCTTATTAGTTTTTTAAACGATAAGGCCCTTAAAAATAATAGTACGAATTTTTAAAAAGAATTTCGATTAAAGTTATTTACGAATAAGACATTACTTGCGTATGTAATATACGTAAACAATGTTTCGTTAATAACGTTATAGTAAATTAAGTTAGGATTTTAGGTATATTACGAAAGTTAAGAAGTAGTTTGAATAAAGTCCGGGTAAGTAATAACAGCTTAATATAATAAGCTGCCGACCTTTTCGAAATATAGCTTTTTCGAAAATGTAAATGTTTTACCGTTATATTTTTAAAGTTTTTTTATTTAGGAACTTTAATATAACGTTTTCCAAATTTAAAAAAAGTTAAAACGTAAATGCATTTTTTTCCAGTAAGTATTTTAGATTAATTATAACTTTCTAACTTTGCAAATACGTAATATACGCATCTTAAAGAATTACTGTAATTATTTAAGGTTGACGATGTGGAAACGTTATGTTAGTTTTGTAAGGATTTTTTTAACGCGTATTATATTTCGGGTTTTATATATTATGGATATATTGTTAACGTAAAAAATAACGTTAATTAACCGTTAATTAAAACGTATAAGTTATGCGGAAAAAGTTTTAAATTTAAATTTGAAATGTTTATAAATAGGTTTCGTTACTATAATAATAATAATTATTTTAAGTTCTATAAGCCTTTTAAAAAGTTTAAATAATACCTCGGACGTACGAATCCCGGTAAAAAATATACGTATAAAAGTTCGTCGATATTATTATGTAACAATACGTTAACAGCTTTAAGTTAACGAACTTTTGAATTAAATTGGATTATAACAGTTATAAATATACGAAAAAACCTTTTTATTAATGTAAATACGTAGGCGTTAGGTTTTTTACGAGGTTAAAGGTTATTCCGAATAATAATTTTAACCTTAAACTTTTAAAATATCATATATTTGCTAAATTTATGAATAAATACCTATATTAACTGAAGTATAACGTTAAAGCTTACGTCGTTAATTACCTTTTAAATTGTAGTAAAGGTAATTAAGTATTTTATCCGATATATTTGATTTTATCTTTTTTACGTGGTTGTTTTTTTAACTTTCTACGTATTTATGTTATATGGTTTCGGGCTAATTTCTGGGTAAAAAAGGGAAAATATTACGATAAAAGCGTTCCAGCTTAATAACCGGCGAGAAAATAATGTTAAAGGTGGTTGGAAATATGTTGCGTTTTTCGAAATCTATTTTACAATTTTTGTTAACCGAAAGTACCTTTTTTTAAATTTTAAATCCAATAACGGTTACAAGATTTAAAAAATCTAATTAAATACAATGTTACTGTAATTAAAAGGAATTAATTAATAGATTTTAAGTCTTATTAGACAAAAGCGCGTAATGTTATTAATAACCTGTATTTTTTAGGGATTAGAATAGCTTTAAATATAAGCAAACTTTTCAAAGGGTTTTCGCTTTCCGAATTACTTGATTTTTCTTAAGCGCGAATAAAATTATTTTCGAAATTGTTATTAATAATTAAATTAAAGGATTTTTTTCTACATCGCTTTTTTCGTTAATCTCCACCTCTTTAATTTCTTATAAAGTTTTTTAACTAGGATTATCCGTAGCTATTATGATCCTATTATATATAAGTTTTTCGTTTTTAACGGAAAAACCTTACGTTACCTTTTTTTACGCTGCCGTATTATCCACTTTTCTAATGGTATCTATATCCAAAAAGTTACTGCTAAATATAACCTTTAACGTTGCTAAAAAAACCGTTACGGAAAATAGGATTAAGATATTGTCGATTTAATTGTTTAGTTCCTTAATTTCGACTGACGATTTTTGTTGTTCGTTATAATATATTTTCGTTTCGTCGAAAGTAACGACTCGTACCGTAATAACGCGTTGTTACGAAAGAATCTAAATCTTATAAATATTATTAATTACGTATTTAGTAAAATAACTAATATACGCTTTTGGATTTATTTTTTTCAAACGGTTTAATTCCTAGTAAGCTGCTTTCATAAACGTATAAGTTTTTAATCCGAAAAGAATAACGTTTACAACGTTCGCCTTTAGGCCTTTTTCAGGGAAAGAGATTTTATTCTTTTTAATTATTTATTCGTTAAAAACTTAAATTAGTATTTTTTAGCTTAAGGTCTTAGTTAATATACGATTAGTGATATATGTAATTACTTTAATAACTTCAAGCTATAAGTTAAAAAAAGTTACTGTTAATTATTAAATAACGGGTCTTCGTAATAATTACGTTCCCGGCGTATTTTCAAACCCTTACGGGCTTTTTAATATAAAACGGCAAAGGTTTATAAGCGATACCTATATTAAAAAGCTATTTTCGGAACTTATTTCCGAAAAACGTTTTTCCGTTTAATACAATCGTTTTAATTTTAATCTGGTATTATCATTTTAAAAAAGCAATTGCATTTATTAAAACGGTAAACGTATACTTTTTCCGCTTCATAGTATAACTAATCCTTATTCCGATAATAAGGCAAATCATAATTAACGTTTTCGTACGGCCGTTAAAAACGTTATTAAATTCGAAAAAATTAACGTATATCGTAACGAAAAACTCACGTTTCTTAATTACGTTTTTCGCGAAACTTTTTTTCGAATTTCTCTTACTATATAATTCTAATAGTTAATTTTCGACGGGAATTAAATTTTCGTTCTGGTAACTACTTATACCACTTTCTTACAGGTCTTTAAGCTTAAATAAGTTAAGTTTTAGGATTATAAAATAACGTTTTTTAAAGCTTCAAAAAAACGGATATTATTACCGTAAAACTTTTTCTAATTAAATCACTTCGGAAAAAGGAATTCTTAAATTAAAGGCTTCGGGACGAAATTTTCGTTCGTATTTTCGAAAATAAATTTATTTTTAAGGTCGTTTCGTCCTTAAGGACCGTAACGTTAAGCTTTTCGGTTGCTGTAAAAACTGCTAAATTAATAACGTCGTCGTCGTCGTTTTTAACTGTTATATTAACGTAATATATAACGGGTTAACATTCGATCTATTTAACTTTTGCTATTTACTTTCGTAACGTTATTAACGCCTTATAATATACAATGTAAATTTCGTTATTTTAATAAATTTTAACTTATTAAAACAACCTATAAAAAACTAAATTAATATATATTTCGGGAATATAAAAACAAGCTTTCAAAAAAAGTTAATTTTGCCGTTTAAAGCAATTAACTCAATTTGTCGCGTTCCTTCGCCTAATATTTCGACATATTTCCCTTTAATTAAAAACGTTCCATCTATTACAAAAGATTATAAATCGATAAAGTTAACCTTTCAATTTCCTATGTAAAAATCTAAATACATATTTAATAATATAAATTTTTTAAAGTTATATCCGGTATTAACGTTATTAGCCTAAAAAATCCGTTAATAAAAAACCTTTAATAAAAAATATTAAAATTAATTAAAAAGTTTATTATGTTAGTTTTTTCCAAACAATTTTAATAACGTACTTTAACTTAAAAATTCCGTTAACGATACGTTCGTTTACATATTTTCTAATTTTAAAACTTTCGGTTTACTTTTAGGATTCAACTTTTAAATAAATATAAAAGTATTTTTCAAAAAAATGGATTATACTGTAAAGCCATTTTCGATTAATATAACAATTACCGTCTTAATTATTATTATTACGGTAATGATTGTTATTATTTAAAAACCTTGTAAAAAAATTCGTTTAATTCGGAGTTTTTCCGTTAAAGCCAATATTAAACTGTTATAACCCAATAAGGCTTGGCTTTTCGAAAAACGGTCGGAGTCTTATAAAAATAAAATCTAACGATAAACCCAGGTTACGTAATTAGCTTAAAGGGGCTTAACAAGGTTTTGTAAAAGCTTAGCGCTTAAGCCGTTTCGGGCTTAAGGAAACTTAAGTATATTAATATAATAAAACAGCTTTAAACGGTTTAAAATATCTTAAGCTAAGAATAAGATATATATGCTTATTATTTCCCATAATTTTAAATAATACTAGTTTGTAATATAACTTAGGTATTTAAATTATCTTTAGTTATTTGTTATTATTAAACGTAATTAATCTATTCTTTATTGTTTAATTTTTTATAATATTATTGTTAACTTAAACCCGTACGATTAGATTTAATAATTAATTAATTAATTTAGTTATTATACATTATCTATTTTTATTTAATAATAAAATTAAATTTTAAGTAATATTTAAAAAAAACCTTTACTAAATTAAAGTTTATACAGATTATAAAAGTTTTATCTATTTTATTATTATACGAAAATTTATAAAACGACAGTTACGTTATGCAAAAAAACTAACGGAATGTTACGGATTATAATGTAATATTAAAGATGTGAAACTAAGAATACAGAATTAGTGAAACATTGCACCATTTATGGGTTTGCTAAAGCTATGCATGGATTTGCCAAAATTGCGGCCTTTAGCGTACTTCATAATCCCTAACAGGTGCCCTCTTAAACGAAATAAAACAACCGTTCCGGCTGCTGTATCATTATCCCATACAAAATATATAAAAACGCGGTCCAGCTTTTAGTTGCTACTCCGAATTTCCGTTATCGTATTTATCGACGTCGTTACCGCCGAAATCTTCATTATCAAATTTTTTCCTATATTCTTCGTACTCGTCATCCTAATTATTTGGGCTGTCCATCCCAGAATCGTCGATAATCTAATCGTCCGAATCTTAGTCGTTAACATCGTTAATGTCGTCGGTTTCGACGTTAAGATTATTAAGTTCGATATTAAGCTTAACGTTAAGATTATCATTAAAGCTAACGATAAAATAAATACGGCTGATATAAGGTTATTAGCAAGGTTGCCGGTATAGTTACTATTATTATTATTATCAATTAAAAAAAGTTAATTAAAAACCGTCAACTAAAAAACTGTTAGTAAAATTGTTAATTGGATTATCGGCAATTAACAACGAAATTATAAGTATTATCAACTCGGCTATAAAAAGTATCAACGGTTAAAGCTGATACAGCTATTAGCGAGCTTCTTTATCTTTTCTAGCTTTTTTAAACAATTCGGATAAGACGGCGAAAATATAATTGTCGGTCGACGTTATAGTCGTCGAAGCTAGCAAATCTGGTACTGGCTTCGACGGTACAATCAACGTTATCAAAACTGGCAATTCTAGTATTAGCTTTGATATCGGCATGCATATATCCGAAAAGACATGGCGAAAAAACTTATTCTTCGATAAAAAGGTCTTACCGCATTTGCGGCATTTGTTGCAACCGGTATTTTTGCTACCATCTCCCTCCGCAACGACGAATTGCATCGACAACATTGCAATTCTCGACGAGAAAAAAAAGGGATGTTGCATATAACAGGACCTTCAAATCCTAAGGCCCTCCTCCCTAACGACGACTGGTTCGCCGACCCGGATAATAGGCATCACTTGTTACGGATTATAATGTAATATTAAAGATATAAAACTAAAAATACAGAATTAGCGAAACACTGCACCATTTATGGGTCTGCCAAGGCTACGCATGGACTTGCCAAGGTTGCAGCCCTTGGCGTACCCCATAATCCCTAATACGGAATACGATTCCGTTATTTTTTATTTAAAAACGTTTAAAAACCGCAAAGTAAATATTTTTAGCAAATAACTTAATTAGAAAAAAGCTAGTTAAAATTACGACAAATTACGACAATTAAGGCAGTATTTTTCGATTTATATTAAAAAATCCAATAATATAATAATAACTTATCCGATAATCAAAAAACGAATAAAATGCAAGTTTTAGAAAAATATTAGTAAAACCTGATATAGAATATATATTAATATTTACTTTATAAATATTTAAGGATTTAGAAAACCTTAAAACGATTGTAACGTACCTATTATTTTCTTAAAATAAAAATAATAATACAAAAAATTATAACTACTTTTAATTTTATAGTAACCATAAAATTTAATTACCATATATTTCATTATTAAATTCTATTTATCTAAAAACCCAGCAATAAAAATATATTACGATAACATTTTCGTAATCGTCGAACAATTTACGAAATTGTTTTATTTTTTACCCTATTACGAAAATATAAACGCAAAATAAATAACGTATATTCTTTTTCGATATATTTTTAACGTACATATATTACTAACGGAAATTCTTTTAAATAAAAATATTGCCGTTATGTTTAAGTTTTGGTAAAGTTTTATAGCATAAATCGGCTTAAATTATATATTATTTCACGCATTTAAACCTTAAATCGATAAATAAACAAAACGGTTAAATTAAATATTTAAAGCTTACCTGCGATATTATATTAATTACAAACAAAATAATTAAATTAAAAAATTAATAATAACTTAATTAACTTATAATATTAACTATTATAAAAATATTAAAATAACCCTAGTAAAGGTTAATTTTGGTTTAATATTAAAAGTTTATAAAGAAATACGTAATAACGGTTTAATTAACATTAAAATAACATTAATATTAAAATAATTTAGGCAGTTATATGCAAAAATAAAAATAAAACTCGACTTCGTACGTAACTAAATAAAAAGGTATTATAACCAGAAAAAAATTTAAAAAACTAACCTTTTCGAAAAAAGAAATAATTTAATTACTAAAAATATCAAAACCAAACGCTAGAATTAAAAACTCGACTTTAAATATATTAGCTCATATAAAGTTACTAAAAGAATTTTTAAAAAATATTTACGAATTAAGATTACTTCCGAAAATTAAGCTTTATTTAGTTTTTCATATTTTTTTACTTAAATTAAAAGTAAATACTATTAAAATAAATACAGGATAAAAAAACGAAAAAGAAAAAGATATATTAATATACGAACCAAAAAGAGTTCTAGACGTATATAAGAAAAACGGATTTATTAAGTATTTAATTAAATAAAAAAATTATCTAAACTTCAAAAACACCTAAAAACCTGCCAAAAATCTTATAAACACCCAATGTTTTTTAAAGGATTTTTATTAACAACGCTGGAACCCGTTATAAATATACCCTAATTTACGTTATTAAAATTGGATTAATCGGTAATATTAATATTAGACTAATCGGCTAGAGTTACGGCTTATATCGACATAATTATTTCCGTAAATAATCGTTTCCGTTTTTTTTAAACGTTTAAATTCCTTTATCGTTTCCGTACCTTTTATATTACGACGGAATATCTTAACCCCGCAACGACAAAAAGATTTCCATTGTTTTCTTAAACGATTTAAATGTTTAAATAATTTAATTAAATGTTATTATATTTTTAATAATTTCTTTGCAACAATACGCTTTTTTAGTTTTAAACGGTCTTTTTCGGCAATAAATTTCCGATACTTAAATTCAAAAAAACCAAAAAAGTTACAAAAACCTCTATATTTAATATAACACAAATATTTCCCAAAGCTATAATAAGCTTTATCAAGTTTATTTTCGAACTTAACGTATTACATAAATAAGTCGGTTATATAAGTAAGTCGGTTACTTTTTGAATAATTCTAATTATTCATCTTTAATCGCCCATTTTTTAATATTAATATTATGGAACGTTTTACAAAAAAGTTAAAATAAATTTAGCCGTTTAAGTAAGAAAAAAAGGCCCGAAATTTAATTTTAAACGGCTTGGTTTTATATACAAAGTAACTTTATTTATACTACAAAACCGATTTAATAGCAAAGTTTCCTGAATTAACAGTTTTTTTATTTTGTGAAAATTAACGCCAATTGAAAAAAAAATCAATTATCGTCCGAATCCATAACTTAGATATACAAACATTTCTTATCCGGTTTTAATATATTAAAAATATAGCAAATTTGTTATTTACTTAACGTATCGTTAATCACGTTAAAGTGAATTAAACGTTGAACTTTATTTAATAACAAAAAACTTAAAACGCGGTTAAATCGAAAGATTAATTATTAAAAAGTATTATGCGAAAATCCAGAAGTATTTCGCAAGTAATTCAAGTTTATTCGGGTTATAATCGTAAAATACGGCATTACCGAAAACTTTTTTTATAATTTCGACGAAACGGACTTTTTAATAAAACTTTTAATAATATGCAATATAATAATTACAAATATCGAAAAACATAAAAAACTTAAATAAGCTTAATAAAATAATCGGAAATAAATTATATTTATATAAATTATTAATTCGTAAATTAAATTATATCGTTATTTATGATTTTTAAAAAATTACTTTAAATTTCAATATCGCGATAATTTATTATTATCCGATTAAAAAATCGGAATTAATTATAATAATTAAATAACGAACGAATTAAATTTGAAATAAATTTAATAATTTAATAAATATATTCGAATGCGTACCGAAAAAACGAAATGTTTTTTTTATTTTCAACAATTACGAAAACCATTATTCAATAGAATTCGAAAAATACTACGCGAACTACGATATTATTACGTTTTATATATTTCCTTATTTTTTTATCGACTTTAATTTTTCGACGTATCTTATTTTTCCGTTTTAAAGTACGTTTATATACTTTATATCGAAAATTTAATACGATATTATTATATTTATATCGCGAAAAAAAACTTTTCGCCGGTTTTTTTTGCGCGTTTAAAACCGTTATAACGTCCGATAATATTAAATCCGGCTTTATAAAAATTAAATTTATTTTATTCGATTTTAATAACGTTTTTTTCGATTTGGAAATTCCTTTAACTATATTTATACTAACCGTGTCGTTATTTACTTCTACCGGTTCCATTATTTCCCTACCGTCGAAAATCCTTCGAAATATCAAAAAATATAAAAACGGAAATGATACTTACAAAAAAATTTAAAATTATCAAGAGAGCTCGCCGACAAAAATAATTAAATCGGTTAATTTTTTAACAAAAAGTAACTTAATATCTTTATATGAAAACGTTCTTTTTTTTAAAAAAAAACCGCCAAATTATGCGAAATTAACCATCTTTTTAACAAACGCCAAGGAATTAAAAATAAACGGTTTTAAAAAAAATACTTATTATATAAAAGAAAATTCTTTTTAACCGAGAAAAAAGTAATAGAAAAGCGCAGCTAACAACGGCTAAAAATAATTATCGTAAAAAGTTAAAACGAAAAAACGGAAATATAACGTTTGCAATAAGCCCGGATATAATACGCGTATTTATGAAAAAGTTATAAATACGTTTAACGACGAAAAATCCGATTGTTTTAAATTAATTTATTACGTTATAGTTATTTTATTTAGATTTGTAATTGCGGACTGCTAAAATGTAACCGATTTATTTATGTAACCGACTTATTTGTATAATACGTTATAATGGAAACAAAAAATATCCGATAACATAATAAATCCCAAACGGTTAATCTGTTTTGAAAAAATAAAAACATTAATACGCTTACAAAAAAAACCTTTTTAATCCAATTAAATATATTAATTAACTAAAAGAAAAACACCTAATAACAAAAGATAAAAAAAGAAAACTACTTACCTAAACCTTAACAAATAAATAATTAATCTTTAAAAACAAAAGTGCTTAAAAAGAAAATCGTATTATAACCTAACAAAACTTAATTTCTCAAAAAACAATCGGAATTTCATAAAAATAAAATCCGACAGTAAATCCAAATTACGTAATTAGTTCAAAACACTTAACGAAGTTTTATAAAAACTTAAGCATAGTAATATAATAAAACAACTTTAAACTGTTTAAAACACCTTAAGCAAAAATAAAATATATACGTTTAGTATTTCCTATAATTTTAAATAATATTAACTTATAATATAACTTAATTATTTAAATTATCTTTAATTATTTGTTATTACGAAACATAACTAATTTACTTGTTATTACTCAGTTTTCTACAGTACCATTACTAACATAAACTCGTATAATTAGGTTTAATAGTTGGTTAACTAGCCTAGCCGTTATATAAACTTTTTTTTAAATAACTATTCGGCTATAACGTCTTAAACTTTCTATAACTTTATATAGCTTTAAAAATGTTTTACGAACTTTTAATATTAAAAGTAACTCGTTAACGTTCTTATCGTTAAACATGGCCTTTTTAATAACGGTAATCTGAATAACAAAAAAATCGGGTAAAAAAGTATTTACCGCTTTAAAAAAAATTAAAGTATCTATAATATCTTACGATATTTAAGATTTGAAAGTTCTCGGTTTTAATATATACTCTTTAATACCTGGAAAGCTACGCGTTTATCTAGATTTTATTAATTTTTAACGTTTCCTTATATCAAACGTCGACTGTATAAATCCGGATGTTATTATTAAGTTTAAATTCGCTTTTTAAAAAAATTAACCTTTTTCGCAATATAGTTTTTTTAATATACCTAATAATAATCAAAATAAATTAACTAGTTTAAAATTCTATTAATTTTAACAAGCGCTTTTGTTAAGCTAAAAAATGGTTTGCTTATAATTGTATATTTTTACACCTTTTTAAAACCTCGTATTAGCTTTTAACTTAAAATTAAGCTTATTAAAAATTATTAAATCGAAGTTTTTAAATTAAGGAAAATAAGTTTTTTTAATAACCGCGGAACTTACGTGTTATTAAGGTTAATATAATTTTACAAAAAGCCCGCTTTAAAACTAACGTAAAATTCGAAAATATTATATTCTTTAAAGGTTTTTTTTTAAGACATCCTAAAGCGCGTTAATAAAATTTCATTATAATCTTTTGAAAGGATAAAAACCATAACTTTAAAGGTAATACAGAAAAAATAAATATTAAGGTAATTGAAATTTAATTAAAAATCCTTTTAAAAAACGGCAATAAGTTATAAAATTATTACGGAAACGACGGCAAAGTTTTAAATAACCTTAAAAAACGAATATCTCTAAACGCAACTAAAAGAAATGCGGACCGGGCTTATAACTATAAAACCCTATTATTACATATTAAAACATATATAACCGGAAATTTTTTTTTATCAGGTTAACCTTTTAAGAAGTCCTATCTAAAAGTAAGGTTACGAAACCTCCCTATATATACGTAAAACAGCTGTATCTAAAAGGGAACGATACCGGAACTTCGAACAACGCATCAAACAACGCATCCACTAGTTGCAAAGCTAGCTAAGCCATTGCGCAGCTAACAGCCCTAGCCTTCAGCAGGGTCTGACAAGATCATAAACCGGTAAAATGGTCCTCTTCGGGCAGGTCACATTGATAAGAAAAGGCTCCTACGCTTGATAAGGCATCTGTCTACCAAACCGCAGACCCTCTCCCGTTTTGATCATCGACCCTTAATCGCTGTGCCGAAATAAGTATCCGATAAAGCGGATATGCGGAAAAAGGCAGCGCATTGGTTATGCAGCCGACCGGGGTCGGCGATGCACAAGGATTTCCCAGAGAGCGCGATAGTCGGATGTGATAAAAGCGTCCCCCCTCCAAATGGTGTCGTCCCGTTTACCATCTCGTCTTCCAGGCCGGACTGCCCACTGTGGACATACTTCGACCTCACCCTGAAGTATGTGGTTCAAGGACGGTGCCCGCCAGAGGGCGGCATTGGCCGTCCTGGCCAGCTCATTGTTCGTCAACCCCGCTCAGACCGCGCCACGCTCGAAACCGAGCGACCCTTTCAAGGTGATCGACCCTCAGAATTGGGTCAATCCCGATGACATGACCTGGGCCGATTACAAGACGCCTCCTGGGACGAATTGGTCCGATCCTTCGCGGGCGGGGTCGATCCGCAACTTCCACATCGCCCTCGTCGCTGTCGACTATTCCGATAGGCCATTCGTCGTCACACAGCCAGCCGGCTCGACTATCTACAACAACCCGCAGCCGATTGTATCCGAATTGGATCGGTCGGAGGTTACTACTTTCTACCGCGACCTTCTAAACATGCCTAATGAGCTCAACAGAGGCCATACTCTCCATGAATATTGGATGGAGGACTCAGCTGGTCGTTATGGCGTTGATTTGACGGCCTACGGCCCCTATGAGCTGCCTGATAAATCGTACCAGTATGGCATCGACGCAGAAGACATGAATCGGGGCGCCTGCCCTAGCGGGGAGGAATGTCAATCGGACCTCCGTACCGATGCTTTTGCTGCTTGGCGCGCCGAAGTTGGTGACGAAGTAGCAGACTCTTACGAGTTGGTCTTCATCTTGTCGGCAGGGCAGGATGAATCGTCGACGTGGCAGGAGTTCGGCGAGATGATGTTCCAGACCAAGGAGGATGTACCGGAGGAATTCGGTCCTCCGGACGATGCATTGCCCAACTACGCGGCAACAAGATACGTAGAGTGGAGCTCATGGGCCGCAGCCTCTAACATCTGGCCCAACGCTGGTGGCGGCTCGTCAACACAGGGCGAGAGCTCGGGGCTAGGAACCTATGCCCACGAACTGACTCACTTGCTAGGCATAGGTGACAATTACAATAACCCATACGGCACTCCAGCCCGCCGCGCTTATACTGGGCCCTGGAGTATGATGTCACGCGGAAGCTTCGGTGGTCCTGGCGGTCCCCACACACGATGGCAGATTCCCTCCCTGCAGGGAGGCTCCCTCGGGTGCCTTCACACGATGCGAGACAAAATCAAGATCGGACTAGCCGACAACTCGAGCGTCGTGATGTTCACGCGCGAAGAACTGGCGAACACTGACCTCGTGGTTGCTGAGATCACCGCTCGCAGTGTGGACCCGGGCGAGACGGGTCTGATGGGCATCCATGTCACGCTGGGCGAGGACCTCTCGCCGCCGTGCAACACGTCCACCGACCCGCTCTGCGACGGCGGCGGGTATCAAAACTACAACCTCGAGGTGATCGACCGGATGGGCGCGGACTCTTTCACTCCCGACTCCGGGGTCATGATTTCCAAGACGAAGGACAGGGACACCATGCCCTTCCAGTGGACGATTGATGCGAACCCGCAGGATATCGACGTCGTCGACTTCTACCGGCCGGATGGGACGCCGTCGATGCTGTCGATCGGTGACTACCGCCAGCTGGCCGACGCCCTGTTCCACGCCGGCACCCGCTCCGGGAGCGAGTTCGAGTACGTCGACGAGGCGAACCGGTTGCAATTCTACGTGCTCGCGACCAGCCGCGACTCGTCTGGGGTCCTGCACTACACGGTCGGCGTCCGCTCGCTCGACGGCAGCGGGGCCAGCACCTACGGCCTCGATATGGGCGACGGCTACGTCGCCGAGAGGTCGGCGGCCGCGGTCACCGCCGCCGGCGTCACGTGCATCTTCGAGCTGACCAATACTGGATCGTACGCTGCCGGACCCGGCGCACGCCAGGACCTGTCCCGGTACCTCGCCGACGTATACCGGCTGAGCGCCGAGGTCGACGCCGAAGGCTGGCGCGTCGTGCTGCCGAACGCCCTGGCAACCGCGAAGTTCGGCGAGCCCACCATGGCCCGTGTCGCGGTTGGTGCCGCTAGCAACAGCACTGCGAGCGCGGTCGTGACGCTCACGGCCACGTCCGAGTCGGACCCTTCTGTGAGCGTCACCAAGGAGTGTGTGGTCTCAAGGAAGTAGATGTGGAGATAATGTTCGCAACTAGCATAAATTATTCTTAACGGTGACATTATTTATCTCTCTTGTTTCTGCGAAGAGCTCGTAACCCCGACAATCACATAGTACCTAGTATTTCAAAGCCTAGTATCGGCACTCGGTTACTGAGTGGCCTATTACAACAAGCAAACAAAAGCGTAGGTAATGACAGCAAGGGTCGTTTCAGGCCAGTGGATGTAATACATCAATTTGAAGGGGACTGCTCCTATGGGACATGCATCCAGCATCACCTCGAGTCTATGTACACACTGGGCCTGGGAGCTCTACTCCCCCTTTGTTGGCAAAGTCTGGAACGAAGCCTACCGGTCCCTTTCTAGCACTATTCCATCATTTCGCTGGATAACTATCGACAAGTAGGTGATGTGGTGTCAAAAGGTGAATAAATCGTAACGCAAGACAAGATTTAGCTACACTAGAAATCTGTTCTATATAACTTACGATCCCCTATATACATGAGCTTGTTCTTCGTACATGGTTAGGTTATAACTCTTCCTTGGTAGGTTCTGTAGGAGGCTCCTTTACTTTACCCTCGGCCTTCTTCAATACTTGAGCCGTGACCGTGAACTCCATGTCCCTGCTTTGAGGCCGTTTCGCCTTAGAGTGCTCCGTAACCCAAGCGATGACGCCACCATCAGAAAGAGCTGAACTGTACTTAGAGATATTCGAAAGCTCAGCTAACGCCAAAATCAGCATCCATTTCTCAAGGTTTACCAAAAAGGGAAGGTTGTCTCACCTTCGCAGTCGCTACCTTCTGCTGCCCAGAGCGGCAGCGACCTGTAGATGGCTCCCGGCGCGAACAAGACCACCTTATCCTTATCCGCCTCGTCGGCCTCGCCCGTTTTCCGGGCCTCTGGGGGCTTGGCGGTCGCCGTAGCCTTCTTGCCCTTGGGCTGCTTCTGGAACACCGCAAACAGACCCACGTGGTCGGTCTCCTCCTTCACCTGCTGTTCGATCCACTCGCGGACCTTGACCGGCACGTCAGAGTATTCCATCTGCAGCAGGTTGCGGTCGTATCCGTGGGGATCGATGCCGTCCCAGCTGCCGGGGTACGGCTTGTCCTTGAGGATCTTCTTCAGCGCGTCGCTGTACGGCTTCAGGCCCAGCGGCGGCGCTATCTGGAGGTCGTCGAGGAGGAACTCGGACGCCTGGAAGGTCTTCTTCGCTTCGCAGGACGGGCTGAAGCCCTCGATCTCGCTGGAGCCGAAGGGATTGGTCCACGGGAATTGTTCCGGGCTCATCTGCGACGGGTTGCCATGTAGCCTCTGGGGATGTTTCTGCTTAAGGCACGCTGCCGTCGAGAAGAGGGCTGTGAGCAGGACGAGCGTTTCGGACTTCATGGTCGGTAGGAGAATCCCGGTCTTTCGATGCAGAGGTATGTACAAGTAGACTGGGCTTGATGTATGTAGTATAACGGGAGAATTAACACATGGACGACAACATAAGGAGCACGGAATTTATGAACGCTTTATTGTCCAGATCGTGTCCAGAAAGTGTTTGCTGTCCTTCGGAATGCCCTCCGATATTTCCTAATAGGGTCATGCTGGGGGACATGAAGTGTTTGGAGAAGGGCTACAAGGATTCTCCGAATCTCCAAGAACTCCGCATTTGGATTTCTAGCTCTAAAGTATTGGTTTTTGGTTTAATTGGATATGCTTCGTGTGCATTTATTCCGTGAGTGGTTTCACCCCACCTGCCTGTGTCCTCTCTCCTATCCCGGGATGAGGCGGATTCTGATCTTCCCGTGCTCCTCAATATGCGTAGATGCGAGGCATTGTGGAGTAACAAACCCGCATCTTTGAAAAGCATCCTAGAATCTTGGCGCTCGCCTATTGAGTTTACGGGAAATCCTCCTGCTTGGATCTCTTTGACGAAAGATTCGCTTCCGTCCAAGATATCCTCCAATTCCCCGCCCCGCCTTCACTCCGGGGTGGTTAGCCACAACTGAGGGTGGGGGTCCATTGGGTATCGCGATGCTACAGGTGTGCGACTGGGGCAGCAGTTGCTGCCACGCTTTGACTAGCCCAGTTTATTGTACGTTGGCGTAACTATGAGCACTGCAAGGCAGAAGTGATCTGCATATCTCTGAGTTTAATTATTGAACCCGCTCAAATGTCCATGGTCTCCTCAGACGTACCTAATTACCACTACAGCCTTTGCGAGCCATATTACGCCATTGACTAATAGGGCTCGGCTCCACGAGGAACTTTCGCAACTCCATTATTAGCTTAGTGTCAAATACGCGCAAATTTGAACTAAACAAGCTCCCGCATCCGCCGACCGACCGTAAGTGGGCTCGGAGGATCACAATAGTCAATAATAATGTTCGAACATTGTCGAAGTCTTACGAGAAAAGAAAAAAGAAGATTAGGCGGATCTGCTCTCACGCCTTATCGCCATCATGATAGGGAATAGCAGCACACGATCCACTAGGCCTACTTCTTTACAGCGGTGATCTGATATCCCGAACACATATATGTAAGGGTGGCCTGTCCACGACTGTCCACCTGGTTTTGCGGGGGCGGGTTCCATGCCTGTCAAGTAGCGACGATGACACAATAGTGACTTTACACAATAACAAGAATCATTAATGGTCGGCCGCAACCTGATGTTGCTGTTCTCGCTTCGCCATTAAGGAAAGGAGTTGCTGGTGCAACATATTTAATTTGGCAAGAGAGCGACAAGAGCAAAGGGATACCGTAGACGACCGTTCTCCCTCTTGCCCCTTGACATCATATCTCATCATCCCTCGACTCCTAGCCTCTATGTGTAGATATATAAACTTTTCAGACATCACGGAACCATTACATACCATCTACTTCAACACTAGTAGGTTCTAAAGCGCAGCAACTAGTCAGTATCCATCACTATTTGGTATGCAAACCTTATCCGACATGCTAGGATCCAGCAACAAGTTTGACCCGAACACGGACATCCCGGACCTAACTGGAAAGGTCTACGTCGTGACCGGAGGAAGCGCCGGCATTGGCTACGGCATATCGGCACACATCCTCCAGCACAACCCCGAGAAGCTCTACCTCATAGGAAAGAGGGAGCAGCACCTGGAGGAAGCCGAAGAGGGCTTGAAGAAATACGGAGACGTCAGCCGCGTCGAATTACTCCAATGCGATTTCGAGGACCTCCACCAGACGGACGAAGTCGGAAAGCAGCTGGCTTCTAAGCTGCAGCGCCTGGATGCACTGATCCTCAACGCCGGAGAGGGAGTGGGCCCGTATAGCGAGACCAAAGATGGCATTGACAGCCACATGCAGGTAAACGTCATCGCGCAATACCACCTCGCGATGCTCCTGCTGCCGAAGCTTCTGAATACCCCCGATAGCCGGCTATGCTTCCAGGCGTCCGAGCTGCACCGCACCGGCACCAGCGGCGTCGAGTTCAAGGACCTTGCGGAGATCAACCAGGACATCGGCGCGACCAGCCTCTACGGGCGCTCGAAGTTGGCTATGACCCTGCTGGTCAAGGCCCTCACCCGGCGGAAGCAGCGTGGGGAGCTCGGTCTCACGCCCGACGCAGCTCCCTGGATTAACGCGACACACCCCGGCGGCGTGAGGACGGACCAGAACTTCCAGATGACGGAGGCCTATGGCTTGCCAAGCAAGTTGGGGATGAAGGCCATTAGACCGTTCATGAAGGATCCCGTGGACGAGGGTTGTCGCTCTATCCTATTCGCCGCGACGAGCAATGCGATTAGCGAAGAGAAAATCGACGGTCAATACATCGTGCCGGATCGCAAGGTGACCAGTCCTAGCAGTCAGACTGAAGACGAGGAGCTGCAAGAGCGATGCTGGAAGCTCGTGGAACAAATCCTGACCAGCAAACTCGGGCCCCTGCCATATGCCAATAGGGTGTGAACATGAGACATGTTGTGATTCCACTCTAAACTGATCTGGACATGATGAATCTAATGAAATGTGGTATTACTTATGTTCTTGGTGGAAGCTGTCGGAAACGCTATGGGTCATTGTGACAAGGTCGAAACCAACAGCAGAACATGTTTTCAAACACAAGGCTAGCTAAACATGTGCCACGGTTCTTAAGAAAAAATATGGAATTCTGTTACCTTTACTCTTACATCGCTCAAGACAGCTATGGCGCTGAGGTTATGAAGCTTCCTCTGCGACTTCTCGAGCCAGACAGTTCACGACTCCGGTTGATCTACCGCACATCAGAACCACTGCTGGCGATAATGAGCCAACACCACGCAAAAGCATTTTAATGCCTCCCTATTTTCCCTATTGCAGTCTAACGGTAAATCTTACTCCAGTGCTTCAACAAATCTGCCCACCCGATATCCCCGTACAAGTGTCACATCTCTATTGAGAGCCAGGACTCATGCTCAACGCCTAGCAAACACCGTCGCCGTCCTGAGACCTGTCATGGAGAATACTCTTTTGATACTCGAGATGATGTTGCACCTGATCACTCTAAGTTCAAGGGTTCATTAGACAGCTGGTGATGCCGGAATGTCGTCCAAGCCTACAGCGAAAATACTGTCACAGAATATGATCACTTTAAGGAGTTAGAGTGGGAAGGTAGTGGTCTCCGGTAGACTTAGAATAATTAATTCTATAGTAGAAATCAGAGAAGTTATGCTTTTGACTAATAGTCTCCTACGATTATCAGTCCCCTACAGTACTAAATATGCCTAAGCTATGAATCCAGCTGTCCCGTAATATGAGACCCTGATATCACATACTGAAGCATTCGTGTCTAAAAGATGGATTTGTCTGGTTGCCCTTCAAAAGGTCATTGCTATGGATTAAATGACTATTGCCTCTATATGAATTGTGATAGCCGCACATTAGGCTTTTATATTTCTACATAATACTCTTTATGCCGATTGGCAACCGTCCGGCTGGGATAATTAACCTAACAGTGATTCGCACTTTCACTTCCGCCTTTAGTAACTAACCAACCTCGAGGGTAATCATTACTGCTGAAGCATAATCTGGGGTATTAGGCATTAGCTAAATGAAATCATGAGCTCGATTATTTTTCCATTTTTTCAATTTTTAATTAATCTGCGCATAAGTAAAGCTGGAAATGCTAACATACTGAAACCACTCAAAAAGATAATATGGAACTTTTTTCTGAGGGGCGATTTGTAGCTTCCAAGCAGCCCCCGGCTAATCCACTAAGCTACAGCGCCTAGCCCACTATGCTATAGTGCAGCTCGGCACATAAAAGTAACAACATCAATATCTTAACGCCGAAAAGTCGCATCAAAATAATTATAGTACGCTTACGATCGCTTTGATTAAGGCAATCCATTTATGTAGAAAGAACTTTACAGTTAATTGCCATTGGAGCGTTATATTTAAGGAAGGCTTTTAATAGACCATTTTACGGAGAGACGTAAGAGGGTAGGATGGGTCGGCAGCCATATAACTGGCGCTTAGCAGCTGAAATGTAAATCAGTATTTAGGAGCACTAATAGGGCTAATTTGGGGCTATCACAACTGTTCTATATATACATGGGAACACAGCAGTACCCAAAAGAGAGCACTAGGGGAGGTGGGGCGTAGGTGGTCCCATAGTCCTATAACTAAGGCTTAGCTGAACAATAGCTAGGTCTTGGCTCAGATAGACCAGCCCCGTAGCTGGGATTACTGACAGCCACCTTCAGGTACCGCTTTCTCACAGCTACAGCTGTTCTCCCATGTATTCTAGGAGGCGTTACTAGCTGCCATCGCTTAGCTAGCGCTCTTTGGAGGACAACCAGATAAGTCCACTTCTTCAGTTGCAAATGCTTCAGTGTGTGATGTCAGGGCCTTATACATTGGTGGGCGGCTATCTGAAGAAGGGCGAAGTAGCAGAACATCAACAATCAGTTAAGTGTCGGTCAAGCATCGCGATGGATTGGCCAATCAAATAATATAAGATCTACCGAAGTTTCTTTTATAGGTAACCCGATAACGCGGACCGCCAACAATTGTTGCTACTGCTGTTAATTCGCCGTCCGTCGGATAATTATGGGCTGATCTATATAAGCCTAGACTTAGCTATATGGCCTGGACCTCACCTGATGTCCAATACATAAGGTTATGGCTTGGCAACTTCTCGATGCTAGCGAGGATGCCGACAGATACTGGAATGGCTATTGGGGCAGGGTTTGGAACAGGGGTAACTCTGCGTTGACAGATACGAAGCGGAAGCCCGGACTACTTTCACCGGATGAAATGTCTAGAGGACCGGTCGGAGTTAGTCAATCGTAGTGATACCATGCGCTTCTTCCTAAAAATCCCAACTGCTGATAAAGTAGGTTGCCTTGGCAAACATTGAGGCTCCGTAGAGAAATAATTGTTACTTGATCATCCAGGATGTTACACACAACGTTCGGCCACAGGCGTCACTACGATACGCTACTGGCTCTACAAGTGGAAGAGACAAGTGGGAAGGTTGACCATGGTAAAACATTGTCACTTCTTCTGCTGTACAAGTCATTTAACCCTAAGCTATTATAGAATTTGGGATATTCTATGACGAAGAGGAATGTATGTACAGAAGGGGGTGTTTTATCTTATACCTATTAACGTTCCTCATCACCGGATCCAGTTCCTTCATCCCTTGACCTTGGAAACACACGCGATCCAGTCCATATCGAGAACACCGTCCATCCGCCATATTCCCCGCTATCGTATCCCGTGACTTCTTTTAGAGAAGAGCGACAACAACGACACCAGCAGCGGCGGCAGCAAACTCGATGCCGCGCTCCATGCGGCCGGCGGCAGCAGTGGCGACCGTCGCCACCGAGACTGTGGGGCTGGCAGTGCCGACGTTAGGAGCCGTGTAGGAGGTGACGATGCTGGTCGGGGTTCCAACTGCGGGTTGCTCGGGCTGTTTAATAGAATGAGTAGCATCCTGGACATGGTAAGTGGGTTGCTCCGGGTAAGTAGTGGGCTGTTCCGGATAGGTCGTAGGCTGCTCAGGGTACTTTGTTGGCTGGTCCGGATAAGTTGTGGGGTTGACCTCAGAGTACGTGCTTGGATGCTCCGGATAAGTCGTAGGCTGCTCAGGATATTTGGTGGGCTGCTCAGGATACTTTGTAGGCTGCTCGGGATAAGTAGTGGGCTGTTCCGGATAAGTTGTGGGTTTGACCTCAGAGTACGTGCTTGGCTGCTCTGGATAGCTCGTGGGCTGCTCAGGATACTTTGTGGGTTGCTCCGGGTAAGTTATGGGTTTGACCTCAGAGTACGTGCTCGGCTGCTCCGGATACTTTGTAGGCTGCTCCGGGTAGGTCGTGGGCTGCTCAGGATACTTTGTAGGTTGCTCGGGATAAGTAGTGGGCTGCTCAGGATACTTTGTTGGCTGCTCCGGGTAGGTCGTAGGCTGCTCGGGATACTTTGTAGGCTGTTCCGGATAGGTTGTAGGATAGACCGGAGTGGTGATCGGGTAAATCGGCTTGGTGACCGTAACTGGGTAGTTGGTGATAGTAAGAGTCGTGGCCTTGGTTACCGCATAGGTCTTGGTGCCGTATGTGACGGTTGTGGCGGAAGGGCAGAAAGTCTCGTACGAGGTGACAACAGTAGTGGCGTAGGAAGTAGCCACGGTAGGGTAAGTTTTGACAGTCTCCTTAGTAGGGTAAACCTTGACAGTCTCCGTAATGTAAATCGGGGTGGTGACCGTAACTGGGTAGTGGGTGATAGTAAGAGTCGTGGCCTTGGTTACCGCATAGGTCTTGGTGCCGTATGTGACGGTTGTGGCGGAAGGGCAGAAAGTCTCGTACGAGGTGACAACAGTAGTGGCGTAGGAGGTAGCCACGGTAGGGTAAGTTTTGACAGTCTCCTTAGTAGGGTAAGCCTTGATAGTGTCCGTAATGTAAATCGGGGTGGTAATCGTGACCGGGTAGTTAGTAATAGTAAGAGTCGTAGCCTTGGTCACCGCATAGGTCTTGTTGCCGTATGCGACGGTTGTGGTGGAGGGGTAGAAAGTCTCGTACGAGGTGACAACAGTAGTGGCGTAGGAAGTAGCCACGGTAGGGTAAGCCTTGACAGTCTCCGTAATGTAAATCGGGGTGGTGACCGTAACTGGGTAGTCGGTGATGGTAAGAGTCGTAGCCTTGGTTACCGCATAGGTCTTGGTGCCGTATGTAACGGTTGTGGCGGAGGGGCAGAAAGTCTCGTACGAGGTGACAACAGTAGTGGCGTAAGAGGTAGCCACGGTAGGGTAAGCCTTGATAGTTTCCGAAGTAGGATAAGTCTCGACAGTCTCCGTCGTAGGGTAGGCCTTGACCGTCTCCGTCGTAGCGTAAGTCTTGACCGTCTCCGAAGTAGGATAAGTCTTGACAGTCTCCGAAGTAGGGTAAGCCTTGATAGTCTCCGAAGTAGGATAAGTCTTGACCGTCTCCGAAGTGGGGTAGGCCTTGACCGTCTCCGTCGTAGGGTAAGTCTCGACAGTCTCCGAAGTAGGGTAAGTCTCGACCGTCTCCGAAGTAGGGTAAGTCTTCACGCTCTCCGTGCTCGAGGTAGGATAAGTCTTCACGCCCTCCTTGCTCGAGGTTTGGCTGTAGTGGGGGTAACTGGTGTGAGGGTAGCTTTCGACGGGATAGCTGTTGTGAGGGTAGCTTTCGACGGAATAGCTGTCGTGAGGGTAGCTTTCGGTGGGATAGTTGATGTGAGGATAGCCGTCGACCGGGTAGTCGTCGACCGGGTAGTCGAGTACCTGGTAAGCCGCCCTCGCCATGCCCACCATGGCAAGAGCCCGAAGGCTCGTCTGGACACCGCGCATGTCGATTATTAGTATTACTAAGAGGAAGTTGTACGTGATTATAGCGAGGGACTATAGCCGTGAGAACTTGGTTGCACAAGCAGAACGAGTGACTTGGCAATATTACGCTTAGAGAGAGCAGAGATCAAGAAGATGTTGTTGGGGGCAAGCTCGGGTTCTTATGCCTTCTGCGCGAGACGTCGCCAGGATGAGGTGGAGAGGTTCCCACCCTCTTCTTCCTCTTTTCATCCTCTCTCGTTGCCTTGCACGTAGAATCCAAACCTAGCCCAAGCCACGCAGTCGTATTCTCTACGCCCTCCACTACATATGCTGGCGGCGTCTAGGTCGAGCACAGCTGGGACGATGCAGGGATTGTACAATTCCCGGGCCCTAGGTTAACCTGCCGAAAAGCTTGATCCTTGATCTGCCTACGACAGGCAAGTTCTTCAGCTCGAGTCCTCGAGGGCCAACCAGCAACCGTTATTTCTGCTTATTAAAACTCTCTAGGGGTGGTAACTGAGAGCCACACGCCTCGTGATTGGTTCTTCCCGCATGAATTGATTGGCAATTGTTGACAGATGCTGTGGGGTCGACGTGCATGGTCCCTGAGATTAGGGGCTTTTAAATTTCCACCCGGTACGCGAGAGACGAGTCATATCGCGATTCTGGCCCGCCCAGCCCCAATGAAAAGCCAAGTCTTTCTATAAAAAAGTCCCTATTCCCTTTGTCAGCCATTTCTTTCCTTGGCATCTCCGTAGGGCTTGATCTGCACAACCATGACCTTCGTTCGTGGGACACACCGGGCAAAGCCTTCAGACTCGGGGGATCTGCCATCCGCTCTTGCCGTGTTGAAAACTCTAAGTCCGCTGATACCGACACTGTGGTCACCCGAACATGATACTGCGCAAGACGGTCAAAGTACGCAACACAATTGCATAGGAATCTCCTGATGGAAATTGTGGAGCTGATAATAAAGGTGTTCAATCGAACACGATAGCAGCCACAAACTATTAGATAGATGACGTAGCATATAGTGCCCTTGCTCTAGTGTTAATTAGTTGGGTCCATCTGCAGTAGCCTCATAGCAGGGGTTGTTTTTTGAGAACCAGAACAAGACAAAGCGAAATGACGGGGGCAACTCCACTCCGCTATAGGCCTTGAATCGTCCGAAGCCGAGTTACGATTTAGTCTTTAATAGCTTGAGCAAGTATGAAGTTACTTATCGACTGATAGAAGCCCATTGAACGATTTAAGTACTTTTTATTAGTATGATAGATGTCAACGGTAAACTTTCATGTAATGCAAACGACCAAACGTGTCAAGGTAACAGTGCTAGCTGGAAACGGACAGGACCTGGTTTGCAGGCCTGCAGGCCAGCCTTGATGATGGGTGTTGCCTGTATGTAAAAGTCGCCGATCGATCTGATATTCACAAAGTAGATTCAACAAAGAGAACCGTGCGCCTACGAATGCTATTTTGAGATAGTCCGAAGTTTCCCTGACTTCGAATCCACCTTTCGTGGATTCTCTTCGAGGTCGTATAGATCTTTGTCCAGGGATTACTCGTCCCGGGATGGTGCGTTTAACATGTATCCCATTCGAGTAGATTGTGTGGTTCTGTTGTGACTTCCATAATTGGAAGCCAGATGACCTATCGCATCGGCTAATACTTGCTCACCGCCAGCCTCAGAGTAGAATGCTCAGAAAGCTACAAATCGCTTAACAAGGCAAGTTCTTCAGGTGTGGCCTTCAGGCGTGGCGTTGTTCAGGCCGACCTGCATAAAAATGGGGGCCGAGTAAGCGGCTCACGCTAAAGACGCAGGTACATACGACTATAACTTTAGGTATACCTCGATCCATTCTTCGCCTTTACTATCAAAGCTCGTTGACAAGCCGGACCATGGGCAACTGCGAAGACAGTGACGTCAGCGTACGATCAAGTAAACCTAAACAGAAAAGCAGGGCTTCCGCGTTCGTTTCTAGAACCTGCCTAGAATTAGGAACGACATACGAAAAGTGCAGACCTAGAGTTTACCTGCTGTCTGCATGATCGCGATCATCGTATTGTTGCTTATTCTCAGCGCTAACTACAAGCGGATACGAAAACCAGGCATGGTTGGATAGTGAGAAGAACATGTCATCAGCAGGTCGCTGACGCAAAAAGTGGCGCAGTGTCCTAATTAAACTAAAAGCTTCGTACCCAGCCTAACACAAAGGAAAGTGTTGATATAGATTCCAAAGACGTTATTCGACGGTTAACTTGAGAGTACGCCAATTTTAGAATCAATGACCTGATCGGTTCATATTGCATGGTCTGTAATAAATAGGCCGAGCGACTCCACAGCCAAGTCCGAAGCTCCCAGAACTGCTTGGCCGACCCATCCAAAAAGTGCCCAAGCGATCCACTGAGGCTCTTTGCAGGGAGACGATGACGGGCGGTGTTCGGAACGGCTATTACCGAATAACCCCATGGACCCAGAGACCCAGGCGTTCCGTCCCGGGTTGCCCACACTAGCAACGGGACTATTTCCTCTCCCGGTCTTTTGGTTACCTTGTCGTGACAATCCCTTTGAGCCTCCTGTAGTCCTCGGACGGCGAAAGGGCAACGCAGGGATTGAGCCTGTTGCGGCCATCACGACGAACGAGTTCCTGGACTATTCTGGCTTTAAACACAATATTCTACGTATAAATATCCAGACTTTCGTTACACTTGGGCCTTTAGGAAGCCATTGAAGTATTGTTCCACTCGAAGCAGGTTGCCAATGCGTTCTCCTTAGGCGCTTGTCATACAGACTACCGCAGTCAACATACTTTTTATCTTGCACTAAGATGCAACTCGTACCCAAATCAGCATTTGCGTTTTCGTGTTGCTGCTTGGGGCCATGGCTGAGCATGGAGAGCCTCGGCCCCTAGCATGCATTAAAATGTCAACAGATGGATAGACTATACATATCTAGAGGCGTACCGACCAGGCTTATAAAGCAGGCAAATTCAGCACCCGAGGAACGACCATGAAGCGACTGAAGAGACGGCTCCGAGAATCAGTGTGGACTTTCATGAGTTGCTAAAGTGGGGAGTGAAGGCCGAGAAGGCAACGATGGAAAGTAAAAGACGAACCCAATACGAACACTTGTCGACGCCGTCACCTCCTATATCTAGCCGAACGATAGAGAGGTATTTCACCCGCTCTTTGAAAACCTACTTGCGGGACCCGCCACCTATTTTGCGCCGAGACTGCAGTAAAGGGGCATACATAGTCACGTTTTCCGAAGCTACGCTTGGGTCTACATTATACCCTTTCTTACACTTCGCTCACCACTTCGGGACGATCTCGCTTCCTGTTCTTACCTACAACGGTATCAGTTGAGCACGAATTCTCATGTCTTTTTTTGTTTACTCTGTAAGTCTTACCACCGTTTTTGTAGTCAAGTCATCATCAAATGATGTTCAAGCTAGGTTTCGAAGGGGCCAGCAGGCCAGTGAGGTTTCTCCAATGTCCATCTGAAATCCCCTTAATAATGATCCACCACCGCCTGCGCCGTGACATCGAGACTAATCAAGGCCCTTCGAACCACTCACTCGGTCTAGGACCTCATTCCAAGCCGTATCCCGAGAAACTACCCAGTATTAGTCTAAGCGAGTGTGAAACGCTCCATGCGCAGGATGGCACAAGAGGGGCTTCCGGCAATTACTAATGAAAGTTCGGCTATTGAACATGGGCAGGTGGGCTTCTGTCTGGGCACTAATCCATCTGAGCATAATAGTCAACTCGTCGGACGATATTTCCACCGCTCCCAGCACACGATACGATGTTATCTATCCACCAGTTATAATCACGTTTCTATATACAGTCGAACGCCCCATGTTGTATCTCGTAATGGGGAGTGTGCACTAGTGCAGGTATCATGACGACTAAGCTCACTAGTGGGCATACTATTTCCAAATTTGTATGTATAGGACATGAGCCCTTTTGTCACCCCGCGCTCTAGCTAGCCTGTCATATGGCCTTGTTCTAGTGGTTGCTAGTTGGAGTGATGAGGTCAATGGCAGTTCAAGAAATAACCCGGAGGAGCAAAGAGTACCCCACTCATCGCTCTCACATTATCGACTCTCTCGATCAGCAACCTCGTATTAATACACCATTATCAAGACCCTAGGTAGAAAAGTTAGTCCTTAATAAGCTTCTACAGCAACAACGATTACTCTCGCCCCAATGGTACGTGTTGCCCCCCCTGCGTGAACGCTATCATGCGGTGGCTAGACTTTGCTAACCATAAGATTTTGGACGCCTCTTACGGTGGCTCGGGCGCTTACGGCTGCCAGAGCCACAACGATGGCTATGATTCATCAGATCGCAGGGACAACCACGACCCGTATTTCAGTGGTGGTGGTGGAGGCGGTAACCCGAGATTTGGAGGCCAAACGTCTAGCGGCGGGTTCGCAGATGAGCGCCACGCAAATAGTGCTTATGGGGGCGGCTATGGCGGCGAACCCCGGGCAATGACAGTTGCGGTAGCGACAGACGCCAGTATGACCCCGGGTACGGTGGCAACAGTGCCCTTTACGGAAACGGCCGACCAGGTTATTCCGGCAGCGGAGGTCATGGAAGAGGTGTTTCTTACCATGATGATAGATATGGCGCTGGCAGACGAGACGACGGTCCGGGTTACGACCACAATACACCCTCGTACCAGAATGACCGACTTGAACACTCCAGCGGTGGCTATGGCTAGGATCACCGAGATGATAATAACCGCTATGACAGCGGAAGGCGCATCGATGACTCCAGCTATGGGGGCCGCTCTTCGTCGTACGGAAATGACCGTCCTGGGCACTTAGACGCTTACGAATCTAGAGGTGACCGCCGAGGCAACGACGGCTACGGTGGCTACTCTTCAGCACACGGCGGTGGCCGCCCTGGACACATTGGCGGATATGGTTTAAGTGGCGGTCGTAACGACTATAACAGCCATGACTCCTCCGAAAAGAGCGACAGTCATGACCAGAACGCCAGTTCCGGTGGGTTTCTGGGGTGTCTGTTAGGCGGTAGCTCTAACGGACATCATGATAGCTCCAAGAAGCAGGATGAGACTATTACGGACAAGATCATCCAGAGGGTTGCGGATTACGCCAAGAAGAAGTGGTAGATTGAAACCAGGGTTCATGTGCCGCTCGGGTTGTGTGTATGCAGCGCGCTCAAGCTCATAACAGAATTGTATGCTAAATTCTGATCATCCTATCAGGCTTACGCCACGGGATCCTGTGTTTGCCCACTGCCAGACGGTGGCATGTCGCAAGTGTCAAGCAAGTTATTGTTGGGCTGCTGGAGAGGTACCTGACTAAACTATATGAAACGCATATAACGAAAGCTACAAAGGGAAAGGAATGAATAACTTCAGCAATCAAAAGTCTAAAGAGAAGCAGGCACAACAGTCGCCAGCGCCGAAGTCCAAGGCAGAGCCGCACAGGACACTGGCTGTTCTATAACAAACGGTTCCACCATCTTATTATCATCCAACACCTCTTCGCTCCCAATCCCATTTGGAAAGGCGGCTTCTTTTGAGTGGAACTCTGGACACTTAGTGGGACTCGAATGTTGCACCGTGACATTGAGTTCGAAGGACTCTACTCCTATATCTTGGCCCAACATCAACTCTCCATTCCATCCTATGATTTATCCACCGGTCGAAGCTGAGTCTCAGGAACTTCATTCCGCTGCGAAAGGTGTCACCGGAGAATCATGGGCTCGATTACCGTGTTGCGGTAGGCGCCACGCCCCTGCCGCCCATATATACTCCGGAAACATTCCCACCCACCCAACTCCTTAACCTCAGCAAACCACATCAATACATAGTAGTCAATATAATCTCACCTGCAGAATATATCGCTTTACCACAGAACACGAAAGCTGTAGGCTTGAAAGCATTCTAACTTATTTCTGTAAACCCCTACAGCATCCACATACTACCGCAAGGCCCTGAGCTGCTGCGTCCGAATTCAGGACCGACCGCGGCCTGCCATCGAGACCCATGGCGACTGTGCTGTAATGTGCTTACACTTTGTCCACCTTCAAGTTGTATTACCATTCTACGCATACTCAACTACAGTTCAAATACCAGACGGCCGAATCATGCCCTTCCAAGACGCAGTTCCCAGTAATGTATCTCGGGTGGTTTGCAAAAAGGTGTCTACGGTAAGAGAAAAGTGACAGATCCTGCGTGAATTCATACGCTTGACGAGGGAAACGATCCATACCCTGCCCTTCACCTCCCCGTGGGGTGACATCAACTTACTTACAGAGGTGGATGTTCGACCCGGGGACGACCACTACATAGAAGTCGACGACTGTCTAGCCAACGCTGATTACGAGTTTCGAAACCGATGGAGGGAATTGTATGGCCAATGCAATGGCTGCATTCGTCGGCCCGCGACCACACTCCCCATCTCTCATCCGCTCGTCTAGGGCCTGAAGGACTGGGTCTGCGCGGTGTCTTGGCCTTCACCCACAAAAACAGGGAGAAGAACTAGCACGAGAATATGCCCTTCTATCGCTAGGCCCGCCTTGTCCATCAGGAGCCGTGATATCTACGGCCAAGCATTAACCGGGCGGTGCAGTCCAGCATCGTCGCGGAGTTGAACACGGGGCGGGACTCCGATGCACCGAACCGTGCGGAAGCCGAGGAGCACCGTTCAGCATCGCTTGAGTGCGGGCGGAAGGCCATCTTCCAGCAGACGTCGCTAGCGCACAGGGGCCCGGAGTGTCGCGTAGTATGACCGTCGCCTAGATTTCTCAATCAGCGCCCGCATGGGGCTAGTTCGGCATGCATGCAAAATCTCTGTGCCGTCGTACTGACGGACGAGCTCTCTTCGGGGAAAGAGATGGGAGGATTAGCTGGATAGCTAGGAACCAAGTCGAAAATACAGAACCTGGATGGTAAGTTCAACACTTTCATTACTATCGTTGTTTTCGTTAAATTAGACTATATGCTTGCGCAGGCGAGTCCCTGACACACAGAGCAGAAAGCTCTATCCAATATTAGTGAAGCTTTATTTACTGAAGCCGACCCCTGAAGGCCAGAGAATGGCTGGTGTGACCACTGCCATCAATATAGACCAGCCCCTTTAGTGTTACTGAGGTTTTTCTCCAATAGCCAGCCACCTAAGCGTAGATCGGTCCATAACCAGTCCCTTCACCTCGCTGGGCATCTATCTCCATGACTTGGCCATAGGGATAACCGGTCCCCAAGAAAGCGCCCTCTTGGGGGGGCAGAGGCGTCGCCTTCAGAACTTCCTGAATGCGTTTGGCGCTCTTTAGGAACCGATCCTGCACTCCCTTGTAATCTTCGACGACGAGCTTCCCGTCGCGCTTTACGAACTCACCGTCGACCAGGACGTGTTCGATGTCGCCCACGCTCGCGTGAAGGATGACGGCCGCGATGGGGTCGCTCCACCCGAGCATTGAGGGGGAACGTCCGTCCCACACCACGATGTCCGCCTTGGCGTCCGGGGCGATGACGCCCAGATCCTTGCGTCCGAGAGCCAATCCGCCGTTTCGCGTGGCGAGGAGGAATGCCTGGTTGACGGAGAAAGGGTTCCTGGCGGGGATCTCCCAGCGGTCAAGCGTGTTCTCGTACACGCGGTACCGCGTCGTCTGCAGCCACATGCGCGCCTGCGTCAGGATGTCCGTAGAGAAGGTGAAGTGGGTGTCGACGCCGAGCGACGCCTGGTCCAGGATCAGGTGGCTCGTCGGGTGCAGGTGACCGTAGTGCATTTCGCTCTCCGGGGTAATGGAGATGTGCTGGTTAGTGCTACGTAGGAGCTGGGCGCCCCTGGGCGTGAGCGACGTGGCATGTGAGACCACGATCGGTATACTGCTGTTCAGTATCCCGATTCGGTGGAGGACCTCGGGTGAATTTCCAACTGTCGCCAACGAGTTAGTTGGCGTGATGAAGGGGAACGCAACCCAACCTACACATCCAGGGCCCTTCTACATGATGGGCTGTGAGAACTGCGACGTTGCTCTCGCTTTTCCATTGGTCAGCGAACATCTTGAATTGATCAGGTAATCTCCATACTGAGCAAGATTGACTACCGCCAGGGTATCGGCGCCTTCGGGACTGTTTGTGAAGCCGTCGTATGCTATTACCAGTGCGGTACGATTGCTTGACATCGCGGAAGCGAGTTCGCGCCATTGGGAGATCTGGTCGGGGATGCCAAAATTTTCTACGTTCTGGAAGGCATAAGCCCAGAAGACCCTGGCGCCACTATCCACCGAGGCGTTGAGACCAGCTGCGGCGAGCTCGCGGGTCCACGTGTGGTGCGCATGGTCGAGTATCGTCGTTACGCCGGCGTTGAGGGCCTCGTGGATGCCTGCCAACTGGCTGATGTATAGGTCCTCAGGGGTGAACAGAGGCTGTGCCACGAGCGCGCTGTACCGGAAGGCGTACTCGGCCAACGTCGTGTTGGAGCCGAGGGTCTTGAAGACGGTCTGCCACCCGTGCCGATGCGTGTCGATGAAGCCCGGAGTGATGATCTTGTCGGTACAATCGATCACCTCTACATCACCCGTTGTCGCATTGTTGGGCAGAGCAGAGTCGGAAATCAAGGCAATGCGGTCTCCTCGGACGAGCAGCGACCCGTCTCGTATCACCTTCGGCAGCCGGGTCTCCTCGTCGTACGCGACGATGGTGCCGCCGGTCAGTAGCTTCGAATGGGCAGATGCTGCCACCGCCGCATGGTAGAAGATAGCAAATGCCGAGAGCGCGACCTTGTGAAACTGCATGATGTAAGCAGTTTATCAGGCGGAGGTGATCGTGCTCGGGCTGGGCGCTCGTGACGCGGATGTTCGACACTTATACGACCCTGGAGGGCCAGGGGGTCATGAGGCCCGCACGTGGCATGCAATGTGAACAGGGGTCTGCCATGGCTATAAAGCAAGGGATAAGCAACATGGTACACTGCCTCGGGCAGACTTCCATCCTTGGCCTTGTTATGGAGTATTGTACTGGTAGACCCTTCGGATACCCCTCTGGACGGTGTATAAACATATGTGATAACCGTTGGGGCTGCCATGCCTTGCACAGTAATCACAACCACATGCACGAAGTATCAGTAGAGAATAACTGCCGGCCTTTTTAGAAGAATGCTCCTGTCTCCTTCCGTACGCAATACCGTAGCATCAAAGCCCCTTAGAGCTTACCCCGTCGCGCACGGCTGCACCAGGATTGATTGTTAAGTGCAGGATCTCATCTTGCTACTTAGCTGGCATACCCCACATTAATGGGAGAGTTGTTATTTCGGCCAAGAAGTAATGGTAATTCAAGATCTTCGAGGGTTAAGATGGGCGAGAGGGCTTTGAATGTCAATGTCGGGGGGGAAGCTGAAATTACTCTGCTAGTCCAGTTGAGATAATGAGCGGAAAGCGTCCCTCCTAAGGATACGGCGATACCTCATCGTTGAGAGGGGAGAGGGTCCACCACGTCCACGTTTCTGCTCATGCAAGCTGCCGCGCACGACCAACATCGATGCCGTTAGCCAATCAAGTGCCTGCGGGATTCTAGCCGGTCTGCGACTCGATGAATCCTCTGCTTCATTGTTCCAAGACTTCTATCCGGCGGGTGTGGAGAGTGGAGATTACCTAATGCAAAGCATGGCGCGAGTTGCCTAATTAGGTCACGTCATACCCATTGGGAATTGACAATGCAAGTAAAGGTAGTGAAGTTCTATCGCGCCGTAAGTGCAAGATCTTTAATCTCATATGGTTGGTAATAAGCAGAAGCTGGAAGCTAACCCCTGGAAGGCCGCAACGCCCTGCATAGCAGCTGGAGCGCCTTAATATAATTCGCTAAGTGAGATTAAAGCGCAATGCAGAGCTGATGCCAACCCAGCACTAGCACTATTTCGGGGCATGATCCTTTCCACCCTTGTTCACATTTGGCAGGTGGTTTGGTCCTTTCCGACTACTCCGAGGACCGCATATTCACGCTCCGGGTTTGCCGGGATCATTGTTAAGTCTGGTTAACAACGTTCCGCCACATTCTAACTAGACCCAGGATGGAGGTCGCCAGTGCTAGGCTTCTGTGGTGCGTCTTTATTATAGGGACTCTCGTGCTGTCTCAACCTAGGCTGTTTGCTAATAGGTTTTGACTCGTAAATCTGCCCGAATAATAGAAAATGCGAGTCTTGTGCCAGACTGGGGGATTTGGGGGATCCCGCCTTTATCGGCCTGGTCTTCGGCTGACTGGTCGGATCTCAAAAAATCCCGGTTTTATCCCGGATTAACACAACGACGGCGCTGAATTCGAGGCGGAAATAAAAAGTCTTCGGCTTCGGCGAGACGAGTATGAATCGGTTGAGTTTGACGTGAACCTTCCTCATAATGTCCTAGCACCAAAATTTATCATATTGTGATCTCGTCTCGGGTCTATTCTTAGCAATTGTTAACTTAATTCACAATGCATCTACTTAATCCCAATGTTCTTTATCGGTTCCAGACGATCTCAGCTAACAGTTCTCTAGACACCTTGTCTTGGTCAAAGCTGGGTCTAATCCAACACCGAGTGGGCTGGCTCAGCGGGCCGGACCGCACTGGAGATCGCGTAGCGTCGCCCCATTGAGCTCAGCTAACGCCGCTGTACTTCTTACTATCAACAAACGTACCGTATCCGCTCACCTGGATCATAGCCGCTTCGAGAAAGGGTTCGCATCAATGGGCTGATGCGTATTGTGGCTTGGATTAAGAGGCTTATGCGACTGGGAACATACAGGCGTGAAGAGTTAACGGAAAGCCACATGTGCCACTAGGTGACTGGAATAGCTATGGTCGCTGTCCTACCAACGAGCTGGGTCTAACATTAACCGACGCGGAGCAGCCGAAGTCATAAGTCGAGGCCAACAGAAACACAAGACACCTACGTACTTCTCTTTCCATCGACATCCAATAGCAACGCTTGTAAGTGCATGGAACTTTCTTCGCCGTAACCAGCCAGTAGGTAACTTGCTTATGTCAGGCACATGCATCACCACCACTTCCGATTTCTGCAGCCCTGACTGGAAGCAGCGGCCATGGTTGGTCAATTGATTTGGGAACGTAACCCCGCTTCGCAGTCGTCTCTGACTGCGACTTCCAGACCCAGGAAACACTGCTCCCGCGTCCCCAGAAGAGATGAATTGTGAAACATGCCGGTCACCATGTCGGTTACCGGCTTCCTTCAACTGCTGGCCGGGGCTTGGTTCATCGCCGGTGCGGCCGGGGAGGGCTTTGGTGGAGATGACTTTGCCAATAACCTGTTTTCGGACCTCGCACCGTACGTGTCGCGATTTGTTTATCTCTGGGGAGAGCCATTTGCTAACGATGGTATCCCTCAAAAAGCATCCTTTCGCTGTTTGGCGAGAGGGTGACGATGCAGTTTATGAGCCAGAGCATGGGATGGGCCGACAACTTCATTTTGGCAATGGTGCCGTTAGGCATCATCACAGCCATCGTCAGCACTATCCGCGTCGGAGGCCCGACCTGGCTCAAGGCTCTCATCGGGAGGGCGTGGGAGAGTCGCGCGATTGTTGAGTCGGAACTGATGTCGTCCACTTCGAATGAGGTTTGCGAGCTCTGGAATAGCCAGCAGATTGTCAGAGTCATGGGCGAGGGTCAAATCCGGGAGTTCATTATCCTCGTCGCTGATGCGTCGGACGGGACTACTCCTGGCGAAACACGACCCGACACTGACATCCCAGCCCCAACTACGGTCATAGAAAATATGGACGCAGCCCCAGCAGTAGGCACGGAGTTAAAGAGCGAAGGCATCACCAATAGTGCAGCTGATGGCGGTGAAGATTCAGACAGCACTCCAAATGCTACTGAAAACACCGAGGATTCCGATGGCACGCAAGACACCAGCGAAGACACCGAGGATTCCGACGGCACGCAAGACACCAGCGAAGATACCGAGGATTCCGATAGCACACAAAATGCTAGTGAGACTACCGAGAACTCCAATGGCACACTAAGTGTGAATGGGAATCCTGGGGACTCGAGCAACGATACAGCGGCAAACCTCGAGTTTATGGAGCTGAGAGACGACGAGAAGAAAAGGCACCTCGCTGAGTACCGTAAGCAAATACTGACTACCTACCTACATCATTGTTCGACAAGCAGTTGTGAAAACCCACAAGCTTACCTCGCCGTTCGTCACGCATAGGGCCGAGCGCTTGGGATGTCATTTTGGGTCGTTCCTCGCCTCATCGCGAAGGCTTTTTCACCAAATACGGCATCCCCGCCATCTTCAGATCTCGTAAACGAGCTAAGGCGACGGACATCGAAAAAGCCACCCCGGCCGGGGATTCGCACATAACCATCGAACAGCCGGAAAATAAAGTCCCCCGTTCGGAATCGTCAAGACGCCCAGTTGCGGTCGTCCGCAACACAGTGGTCCACACCCCGAATATCTCGCTAAACATTCGAAATAAATCAACCAGTCGAGAGACATATGTGGTTGCCGTATTCGGGACGTTTCTTCAGATATGCCTGCTTGTCTATGCGGGGCTGACGGCTACATATCTCAGCGACAACACCCAGCTCCAGGAGGACCCACCGGCCGGTTACGCCTTTCCTTGCATCGCAGCGGGAACTTTGATGCTAGTCTCGGGTATGCTGGTTTGCGGCCATGTTGTCGAAGGCAGCACCTCGGAAAGAAGATACCGTCCGGCGGATGGAAAAGAGGCTCGAGTGGTCTGGCTACAGCGATCCGGGATTGTCAACGATCAGTCATTTGAGTCGTTTGCTATTTTCCCAACCAAGCCTCAACCCGTTATGACAACCTCGCAGAGGACAAGGCAGGGGCGAAACTCAACGTCTCAAGAGCCATCCGCCGGGATAACCGTGGAGATGGCGACTATGGTGGCTACGGCAATCACTATCTGCGGCTTCGTCGTCCAGTTTGTGGGACTGCGTGGGATGAACTGGACGGTGTCAATCGCTCAACTTGCCGCGACTCTTCTCATGGCCGTTCTCAGATCTTTGGTTCGTCGCAACCTCGCGGAGCGCCCCAACTCCCAGCCACTGCCTCTGGGGCATGAACTGGACTGGTTGGCAATGACTCTTGCCAACCCTTCGAATGCTGCCTGGCTGCACCCCGACAAGCATGGAGGGGATGACGAGAGGCGTGATAAATATAGCAGACCCTGGACGGACCACGACGGTTGGGATTATCGAATCATCCCTATCGAAAAGCCTAAGAATACCGCACCTGGCGGCCACACTGACGCTCGCAACTCGAGAGCTCACCAAGCGATGTTGATCAGACGAGACCTCGGTGCACTGGCAAAGTGGCGAGGGCCTGCGTCGGCAGAGGCTGTTGCTCTAGCTTGTGCAATCGAGATCGTCATGGACACCCTAGTCGGCCCTGATCGTGGTACCGATATCCTTACTTGGCATCTCACGGCCTCGAGTTGCGGCGTTCACGAACCCGTGGCGTTCCGTGCAGTCCGGGAATCTCGGTCGCGGGGATTGTGGAAAGCTTCTCCCGACGAGATCGAGGCTGCTCTTTCGCTTTGGTTATACTCTGTTTGCCACCGGGAGAAAATCCAAGAGGAGACTGCGTATGGCTCAGGAAGATGGCTGGGAGGTGCCACTCGGTCACAAAGTAAGCGAGCACCGGGCAAAAGAAGCCTCATAATCCTAGGCTCGCTTGATGCGAGGATCCTAGAACGAGACCTGGGTTGGTGGTTGCCTGACAACAGCTTTACGAAGGTACTGGAGCTCTCCGAAAAAAGGAAATCGCATAACATGGACTATGTTGTCGATGATGCCCCCCTGGAGGTTGAGGCGCATCGTGTGGTTGGGTTTGCACAGAACGCCATCGACGATCCTCCTACGGACATCGACGTGTGTTTGTACCGGACCCAGCGCCAAGTGGGCTACACAAAACATGACATAGACAAGCAATCAACCCTGGCGGTAGACTCACAGAGCAACCTCAAGACACTGTACGCCCACCACATATTCTCCGCCTTCATGTGGGCCGTGGCAGCGGCGATAGCAGAGAGTGAAGACGTGCTGGGGGCTCATATCATTGGAGAAGCAGAGATACGAACATTCCTCGCCCGTACGGGGCCACACCAACACGCTTCCTGGAATACTGATACATTCCGCAACGAAAAGCTCTCCGCCTTGGTCCGAGGTATCGAAACTACTGGACTTGGCTCCGTCGACGACATCTACTTTGGGATCCTCCCGCCGCTGAGCGCATGGAATTTGTTGCCGCCCGTTCATGCTATTCTCAAACGCGGGCTGGAACTCGGGCATCAGTTCGAGCAGCGACAGGGCTGGAGGGGAGCCGGCTCCACATACGTACGGCTCTTGAAGAGGACCGCCTTGTTCCCGCGGGACAACAGCACTGACATAGCATCCGAGGCCACGGCGCTCGTGATGGAATTTCTGAGAGTGCTTACCGAGACAGCCAAGTTGTGGGAGGGCCAACTTTTTGATGACATGGAAATATCGGAGCTTCTCATGTTTACGAAATGGGTCAAGGTCCGAGCGGCAGCGTACAATGATCCTGCCATCTTCCCCCGGCTGATGGGCTTGTACGAACGGCAGGGTCGCGCCTGGAAATGCGACCTAGTAGGGGACAATGCAATCTACCCTGCTATAAAGCCTCCCGAATTCGGCTTCCATGCCCTTCACCAAGCCGCTTGCGATGACGACATTGACGAGGCCGAAGCTCGGGACATGTCCTACCCCAACCCCAAGGCGGGCCTCGATGCGCAAGACTTTCTCGGCTGGACGGCGATACACTACGCAGTCGCTTGTGGCTCGGACAGTGCATTCGACTCCTTGCTGAAACTCCGGGCCGATGTCAACGCCCAAGACGTCCGCCGGCGAACGCCGCTCCACTATGCGTACCGCCAGGACGACGAGCAGGTTGTCCGAGAGCTCCTGCGAGCGGGAGCAGACATCAACGCCAGGGATACAGACGGGATGACGCCGCTCCACGATGCGGCCAAGCATGGTGCGAGAAAAGTGGCGGCGGCACTCATTGAAGCCGGCGCCGACATGAACCCCACCGACAACGGAGGGAGGACGCCCTTGGCATGGGTCCTATACAGTGGGCACGGTGACCTCGCGAGGGAGTACCTCTGGGATGCGACCAACAAGAAACAGCGGGACAAGTATGGCCGAACGCCGTTGCATCTGGCTGCTATGTCAGAAGGCGTAGCCAAAGACTTCGGGGAGATGTTTGGCTTCCTGGTGCCCGCCATCGACAAGGACGTCAAGGACAGAGGAGGGTACACCCCTCTCCATTTCGCTGCTGCCAAGGGGCATCTCTCAGCCGTGCAGTGGCTCTTAGGTCAGGGGGCTAACCCCCAAGCGAAGGATGATGAATATCAATGCACGCCACTTCGTCTCGCCGAGCTGAGGCTGCAGAGGGCTGAAGAGGAGGGGGGGAACGGGACGGATGATGAGAGCGATGAAGAAGGATGGGAATGGGATCCTGGAAGCGAGGAAGAGTGGGTGGATGATAGCAGCGAGGAGGGAGAGGATGCCAGCTTTTATAAGCTGCGGCTTGGTCCGGATGCAATCAAGGGACTCGAGGATGTCATTCGGCTGCTGATGGACTTTGAGGAGGGGGGTGATGAGGAGCGGGCTATCGAGGAGGAAAGGGATGATGAGGAGTGGGAAACTGAGGACGGGGATGCCATGGATGGGGATGCCGAGGATAGCGAGGAAAGTGCATGATGAAATTAGTGATGTTTGCCACCGTTGTCCTGGGTCTACAACAATCGCCCTCCGATGTCAACGAGACATGACTGGTTCACGGACTACCCGAGGTGGTGTCGAATCAGAAGAGTATATGCCATGGGGTGTTGTTTACGAAGTCTCACCGATAGCATTCTTATGCCCTTCCGCTGGTAATGTACCTTACATAGGTAGCTTGCGTGTGATTTGACGTTACCAAACGTCTCCAGGCGGTTTAAGCCTACCCCATAACACCAGGTCACGACTCAGGCACGGTATGGAACAAAAAAGTATAGCACTGACCTTCACTATACTAAGCGAGCCGCCACGGCACGGAGTGGCAGAGCAAAAATATGCTTGTAAATAGATCTACTGATAGCTGGCGAATGTGGTTGGAGCCCGCAAGAACGTGTTGACAATGAATTCGCAGCTTCGCAATGAGCCATGCCGCCGAGATTTCCTCGATTCTATGAGCGCACGCGAAAGATACAGAACTCCCTCTCCCGCCTCGCCTCCATCGCCACCCATTCCATTTCGGGAGCCGGACAACCCAGAGGTCAAGGACGCAGGACACGAAGATATCTATCTCCAGTAAGTCCGTGGAGAAAATAACGATATCCACGCTCTTCGCGTGACGAAGCTGGGGCGGAAAACGCACTGCACTGGGCTACAGGACAGCGATCACGAGCATGACAACTCGAAGTGGATGTTCTACGAGCTGGAGAATAGTAGCTCGTGCGATTCATGCTGTTTCCAGGGTGCAAGTTGCTCAGAGGCAGCTGAAGTTGTATATGTCTATATACAGTTTTTTCATCCGGCCCGCCTATGGGTGCAGTTTTTAGGAGGTGCTCTCCGGTCGCATCGTGTTATTGGACATGTATGTATATAGTAAGAGCAGGCTAGCACATATAGCTAGAACCTCATCAATAGCACTTTACCTTGCGTATATATATCTATCTCAACCAGGTAAAAAGTCCTTGGCACCAGACCACCTTCTCAAGTCACCATCAATCAAGATACCAGTATGCCACGCAACTCCGAATACGCGATACCAGTCATCCGTAACGGGAAGGTTTCGACAGAAACCATCTTGTTTACGGTGTTCCATTCCCAAAAAATTACCGGACAATCCAAGGCAGTCGACGTCACTGTCGATTTGGAAAATTTATCCCAGACGAATTTTCCAAATCGACAGTGAC